>APFE031335215.1:21055-70452 GCA_000404065.3 Pinus taeda
ACTCAACTTCAATCATTTTGATCTTGATGGTGCAACTTTATTTGTCAAGAAAGTTGGCAAAACAGTTGTATATCTTGTGGTATATGTAGATGATCTTTTAATGACAGGGAACAATTAAAGCTACATTGCATCCATAAAGAAGGAATTGGGAAAAGTTTTGAAATGACTGATTTGGGTTATGTTCATTACTATCTTGGCATTGAAGTAACCCAACATCCGAAGTCCATATTTCTTTCTCAAAAGAAATACATTGGAGATTTGTTAAACATATTTGGCATGACAGAGTGCAATCCTCTTACCACTCCAATGGAACAAAACTTAAAGCTCACATCTATTGAAGGAAAGGAATTTGAGGATGCAACAAAGTATAGACAACTTGTAGGAAGTCTCAACTACCTTATTACTACCAGACCAGACATTTCATTTGCTGTTAGAATCCTCTCCAGGTTTATGCAAAAGCCTTGTGAGGGACATTGGTCTGCTACAAAAAGAGTTCTAAAGTACTTGAAGGGAGCTCAAGACTATGGAATCAAGTACACACAAGTGGATGACTTCAGTTTGATCAGATACTCTGATTCAGACTTCAATGGAGATAAAGAAACTGGAGTATCTACTTCAGGATATGCTATGAGTCTTGGATCAGGAGTTGTATCCTGGAGATCACGCAAACAATCAGTTCCAGCAGATTCCACAACAGAAGAAAAATACGTGGCAGCAACTGAAGCAACAAAAGAAATTTTGTGGCTCAAGAAAATTCTTGAAGATTTGCAGGTAAAACAAGTACAATCAACTCCACTCATGATTGACAACACCTCTGGAATAAAGTTGGCCAAGAACCCAAAGTTCCATGATCGAACGAAGCATATCAATACTAAATATCATCTAATTCGACATCATGTTGAGGCCAAAACAATCCATCTTTGTCATTGTTCCACAAATTAGCAAATTGCAGACATCTTCACCAAAGCACTTGGAAGGGAAAAGCTTGAACGATTTAGAATGATGCTTGGACTCACCAACATCCCTTCAGATTAAGGGGGGGAATGTTGACACCTTCATGATTGGGGGAATTTTATGTAAATAATTAAATTAGGAATGTGAACAGTCATCGGGAGATGAACTGAACAATCACTCCCTATTGTATATAACAATGACCTACCTATGGAATAATATATGAATCAGTTGTTTGTTTTGTGGAGTTACTGCCTGGCCTGACACAGTTGATCTATAGCGAGGTTTCAAGAGAGCCTAGGGGGCTTCCGATATACCCAAAGGGTACTTTGGAAGACAGTCTGTGTGTGGTTCTGTCTAATGCGCTACTAGTCGAAGGGGTACCCACAGGGGTTACAAGGGAGTCCAACAAGCGTGACCACCTCTTGTATTTCCTGCGTGCATGCGTCCCCAAATCTGCAGGTTTATGCTCTCAACGACAAATCCCATGGTTTAAAGATGCCGGAACACGTCTCTAGCCAAAAAAAAATCTACTAAAAATGGAGATCTCACTGGCCCTAGAAAGTGCTCTAATACCACTTGTTATGCTCTTGACCTGCGAAAAGATACCAGAATATCAAATATGCGAAGAAATATACCCATAACACAGGACAATAAGAAATATAAGTATGTATTTTATTATTCAGAAAGGAAAGCAATGTTCAGTTGCCTCTTTGAGGGGGCAACCTCCAATAGAGCTGGGCTCAATTACAAAATAAGACATGACGCTCCTCAAGGGGAGTTTCTATCCTTTATATAGGTTTCTTACATGCAATACCATGGGTCAGTACCATGGTTCTTATTAATACCATCCATCTAATACCATGGCCCATTTGCAACTAACTATGGTCCCTTATTTAAGTGCGGGTCAACCACTTACAATTATTAATATGGGCTTTATTGACTCTTTAACTAACTATAACTATGACTCGACCCTATTACATAAATAAGGGGGTTAGGGTTGGACCCTAACAAACATTGTACATGAAATTCCTTTGATATATACCCATCGTGATCCTTATTAAGAAATCTATGCAATGTTCTAAAATAAGTAGGGGACATCCTTACCTGACCAATGCAAGGGTGATCAATTTTCACTTCTCTTAACATGTTTGGGTTTCATTTTTAGTATAATCCTCATCCACTTGGACATAAAAATTAGTGGACAAAGTTCACAATTTTTGTGTGATATTTTTTCAATAATATGTTACAACATAGGCTCAATTATGGACTACTTCCCCCTGTGGGATGTAAGAGAAATGTAGGCCATGTGTTTTGATGATCTGAATGGGAAAATTAGTTTTTTATGCTAAATGCCTCTTTAGAATATGTAAAAGTGCTTAAGGATTAATAAGGTTAATTGCAAGTTTTAACATGAGTTTTTTAGTGTTTTTATGTAAATTTCATGTACAAATTAACATAAACAAATGACTGAACAACAACTTATATAGACATGAACATCACTAAAATAGTATCACAACAGCACATGATGAAGGAGTTCACCCCGCCTAGGCTATGTCTCCTTGGTCCACCTTCCAATCACTTAGCCCTCTCTGTTATGCTCAAAAGTGTGAATACATCATTTTACAATGCTCAGATAGCTTCGAAACTTGTTCCAATGGCTCCAGAATGCCCAAAAATGTTTGCCTAACCTCTTTCTTCTCCTCAATTAGATCAAAACTGAAGTAGTTATGGATTCCCCAAGTCTTTCTACTAATCGCATCTCAATTTTCCCAAAATTTGGCACCAACCTACAAATTTGCCTCCAATTCCGCTAACCGAGCGTCAATTTCGCCTAATTTCGGGAGAATTTGTCAAATGGATTAAATGCCCTATAAGGCCTCAATCCCAGAGATTTTTGAGCCACATGCCCGAGGCTAAGGCAAACGGCTTGCCCTCGTCGGTTGGGCCCCCACTCCACTCTGTCGTGGTCATTTGAATGGCATGCGCCCAAGGGCTGACCCCTGTGGGCTGGCCCTTTTTCCAGATGGCATCGACTTCCACTTTCATTATATGTCAAACACCATATTTAATAAGAACTATGCAGATGGTGTATTGGCAATGGCTTGGACTTGGATTTTAGAGGTCGCAGGTTCGACCCCACCTGCTGTTTCTTGGACCTTAACCTAATTTTTGGTGGCCCTCGGTCTACCATGTGGTGGCCCCTGGATGAGCCACGTGGCAGCTTCTGGTTGGTCACCAACCACCCAATGAAATTCATCCAAAACTCCACCTAGTCACCTGCCACTTGTCAACACACGAATTGTCAAAGGTCAAACAATCAAATGCCTAGTCACCCTTCCACGTAGGCATGCCCAGTTAGTGCCACGTAAACAATACGAACTGCTGACTGAGATGCCTGCATATTTTTAAAATTCACATGTTTAGGAAAATGAACAGAACATGTTTCTGGGAGTATATGGAGTCCGTTTTGCTTGAAACGAGTTGCGCTGAATTCAGGATGAAGAGCATTATGCGGTCATTCAGGTTCCACGCTGATTTGACAACTTTGAATTTTGAGAACAAATTTAAGCCCCTGATCATTCCTCCCCACTAGAATATTTTGGACCCCAAAATATCACTTTCAGTTGTTCAACAAGTGAGAGTACAGTTCCCTCACCTTTCCAATCTTAATCCATTTGGATTTGGAAGGATTTATTCCTTTGAGCCCCACTTGAAGGTAGTTCATACTCCCTCGTTTTGAAGACCTTGTTCTTTTTTCAAGATTGGTGTCTTGATGTAGTTCATCAAGGTATTCAGGAGAAAAATATTCAATGGAAGGAATTTGAATAGTCTCACCATGATCTTCCATCAAAGGAGGCTCATACAACCTTAATTTCTCAACATTAACAACAGCCTAAATTTGCATATATGAAGGCAAATCCAACCTGAAAGCATTTTCATTAATCTTTTGAAGAATTATGAATGGACAATATCTAATTTGCCTCAGTTTTTACCTTCTCCTTGGATCCTCTCTTTGCTAATGTGAAACCAAACTTCATCACTGACTTGGAACTTGTGATCTACACGATGCTTGTCATGCCTTGACTTGTACTTGCCTTGGCTCTTTTCCAGCTTTTCTTGAACTCTTTGGTGTACCAATTGGATTTGTTCAATGAACCTCCTTGCTTTATCTATATCACCATAACCATCAATAGCAACATCCTTTCCAAAAATGAAACCCAAATTAGATTTAGGCAAGTATCCCAAACATGCTTCAAATGGCGATGTTTGAGTTGAAGAGTGCTGGGCCCAGTTGTAAGCATGTTTAATGTAGTGCAAATGTTCATCCCACAACTTAGGATGCTTGCTGTAATATCCACGAAGAAGATGTATCACTGTCATGTTGACCACCTCGGTTTGACCATCTGTTTGCATATGAAATGGTGTCCATGGATCCCCACAAGCTTAACCAAAAGTTCCCAACAAAGCGAGAATACCAATCAATAACAATGGATGTGAGCAATCCAAAATGCACCCATACATTCTGAAAGAATAACTGAGCAGTTTGTTTAGTTGTAATTTGCTTTTTACATGGCATCAAAATACACATTTTTTTGAACATATCCACAACTACATACAAATAATCATGACCTCTTTTTGATAGTGGAAGACCTCCTACAAAATCCATAGAAACACTCTCCCATGGTCATGAAGGTATCAGAAGTGGTGTGTATAATCCTAACTTCCTATTGCTAGGCTTACCGACTGCACATATTGAAAATCCTTTAATAAAATGTGACACACTTTCAAGCATACGAGGCCAATAAAAAATACCTTTATAGATGTGCCATTATCTCACTTACACCGAAATGACCAGCAATAAGAGAAGTATGTACCTCTCTTATGATGTTGACTCTTTCTCCCTGTGGAATACAAAACTTACCAAGATGGTACATCAAGTTATCATGCAAATGATAATCCAATTCCTCTACTTGGTTACCTTGACTCAAGCTTGCATAAACATCCTGAAATTCATTGTCTAATGCATACTGCTCAATATAACTTTCATGCAAAACATAATTATGCTTGAGTAAAGTAGTTACACTAATAATAGGCCTAGAAATCATATCAAAAACTTTATTGTAGATACCTTTCTTATACCTTATTACCAAGTGGATTTGTTGAAGAAAACCCATCCATCAGAGGTGCCTTGATTGCTGCAACTTAGATTGAGATTGTAAGTATTGCAATGGCTAATGATCAGTGTAAATGATTTCTTCCTTACCCATCAAGTAGTGTTTCCACTTTTTCACACTTTGCACCAATGCATACAATTCCTTGTCATATGTACGATAATTAATCACTGCACCATTGACAATTTCTGAATGAAAACCGATAGGCTTCCCATATTGCATGAGGATTGCACCCATGGCATAGCCACTAGCATCAGTTTGGATCTCAAATGACATTCTCAAGTCTAGAAGTGCAAGCACTGGGTCTGAACTGATCTTTTCCTTTAATGTATCAAAGGCATTTTGTTGTTTTCCTCCCCAATGAAATTATTTTTCACACTAGTCAATGCTTGCAAAGGAGCTGCTATACAAGAAAAGTTAGCAATGAATTTCCTCCAATATTGGGTTGCTCCCAAAAAACTTCTTACCTCAGTAACTGTCTTGGGCCTTGGCCAATTCAAAATGACATCAACCTTGGAGGGATCTATTTTCAACTCACCTCCTTTAACAATATGACCCAAGTAAGCTAAAGAACTTTTTCCAAACTCACACTTTGACATCTTTAAATACAAATATTCTTTATTTAAGACATCAAGTACTTTTCTCACATGCATGACATGTTCATTATGAGATTTACTAAAAATTAAGATGTCATCTAAGTAGACTATAACAAACTCATCAACAAATGGCCTCAACACATCATTCATCACACGCATGAAGGTAGCAGGAGCATTACATACCAAAAGGCATAACTAGCCATTCAAACAAACCTTGTTTTGTCTTGAACGTTGTCTTCCAAATGTCTCCTTCAGCAATTCTAATTTGATGGTAGCCACTCCTTAAGTCCAACTTAGTAAAATACTTTGCATATTTCAATTGATCAAGTAAATCATATATTTTAGGCGGTGGGTAATGGTTCTTTGTCATAATCTTGTTCAATGCACGGAAGTCCACACACATGTGCCATGTTCCATCCTTCTTTGGAACCAAAACAATAGGTGATCCACATGGCAAAGAACTTGGCCTGGTGATCCCTTTATCCAACAACTCTTGAATTTTCTTTTTAATTTATGCACTTTCCATCGCTGACATCCTGTACATGCTAATGTTAGGAAGAGGAAAGTATTGCTGCAACTGTATTTCATGTTGGATTCCTCTCTTGGGAGGAAATCCTTTTGGTTCCTGAAACATCTCATCATATTGGTTAACAACATCAACCAATTCAGATTTCAATCTTTATTCACAACCTTGAAAAGCTTCATTATCAATATCATTCTTAGGTTTGATCATTAGAAGCGCAAAATTCTTGCTAGAATTCACTAGCCTTTTCGTCTACCCCGCATTTACAAGTGAAAGATTTAGTTTCTTTCTATGAGCTCTTACAACGTATTCTACTCCATCTTTGAACAAATTGTATTTGTTTTCATGTATATGGAATATAACTTTTCTTTCACAGAGATATGGGTTTCCCAAAACTACACCACATATGTCTAATGGCACAACATCAAGTTCCACTTCATCTATGAAATTTGTAGTAATGGCGAATTTTTGTCTACACTTTCTAGTTACTTGCAATTCTGCATTGTCACACACCCATCCTAATGGATATGGATTATGATGTGGAATGGTTTCCAAGTTTAAACTTTTGACAATGTTTTTAGAGATGAGATTGGATTGAGAGCCATTATCAAAAAGAGTATCAATTTTTCTATGTTTTGAGATTACCCTTACGTGGAAAAGTTCTATCCTCTTCTTTTCATTTGGAGTTTCATTGTGTAAATTTGAAGTACTAGTGCTAGCAATGGATTCTTTTCCTTTCATACCCATGGCTGTAATTTTAGTTTCATCACCCAAATCGGATCCCAAATTCAGTTGAGTGGTTGCAGTTGTCTTTTGTTTTCCCTTGTTGTTGAATTTCTTTGGTTTCATCTCAGGATGAAGCTTCCAACAATGAGCTTCATCGTGACCCTCTTTGGAACAATTCTTGCATGTTAGTTTTGCTCCTTCCTTCTTAATGGATGCATTTTTCTGTCCTTTCCCTTTGAAACTCTTTTCTTTTGCTTTACCCTTAACTGGCTTTTTACTACCCTCTTTTGGAGTATTTTTCCCTCTTGCCTCAAGATGAGTGACTTGCACACAAACCTCATCTAGATTATTGGGATTAAACATAAGAATAGTATGCCTAAGGTAATTGTCTAAACCCCATATATACTTTAGCAATGTGTCTTGTGATTGCAAATCTACACCTAACATTAGAGACCTTCTTCTAAATTCTTAGGTGTAATCTTGCACATTTTGACCTTTAAGTTGTCTAAAGTTCTGCCAATTCAGGATGGCTTTCTGCATATATGCTAGAGGGTAAAACTATCTTTTATTTGCAGCAATGAAATCAGACCAAGAAATTGAGATCTTACCATGTTTTTTTTTTTTTTATCATCTTTTCTTGTGTCTTGGCTTCCCACCATACTAGTGTTGCAGCTTCCAGTCTCAAGGAAGCTAGTTGAATATTTATGTCATCATCTTGAAGGTTTTGAATTCTGCAATAGACCTCCAACTGACAAGCCCAATTGTCAAGCTTCTCTGCATTCACTTCACCATTATACATGGGCAGTTCAAATTTAACATCAAGTTTTAACACCATTGTTTTACCAATTCCTTTTGAGGTATGTTGATGAGTATGAGTAAGAATTGTATTAGTGGAAGAGAATGAAGATGCCTGTCAAGATGAAGCTAAAGATGGTGGAGGTTTACCTCCATTTCCATTACCTCTTCCTCCTGAAGAACCTTCTCCTTTTGGAGGCTTGAATCTTTCACCTTGCAATATTGTATTCATCTCTTCATAGAGGACTTTCACCATCTATGTCATGTCAAAGAAATCCTTCCTAAAAGCCTTCTCATCCTTAGTCATATTTGCAGGCTCTCCTTCATGTGGCATTCTTACTGAAGCTTCAACTGTAATTTGAGGTAGAACTGGTGGTGGAGATTGTGGAAATCTTGTACTCCTTCTCCTTGACCCAACTTCAGGACCTTTAACCATATTTCCTTCTCCTCTCTTGAGCTTCAACCTTGTAAGCATCACATTCACTTGAAAACAGTTAAATCCTCCTTACACAAAGAAAACCAAGAGCTATGATACCAAACTTGATCTAAATGGGGAAGATTAGTTTTGATGTGCTAAATTCCTCTTCAGAATATATAAAAGTGCTTAAGGATTCATAAGGTTAATTGCAAGTTTTAACATGAGTTTTTGAGCGTTTTTATGTAAATTTCATGTACAAATTAACATAAACAAATGACTAAACAACAACATATAATAGACATGAACATCACCAAAACAATATCACCATAGTACATGATGAAGGAGTTCACCCCGCCTAGGCTACATCTCCTTGGTCTAGCTTCCAATGGCTTGACCCTCTCTATTATGCTCAAAAGTGTGAATACATAATTTTACAATCCTCATATAGATCTAAAACCTATTCCAATGGCTCCAGAATGCCCAAAAATGTCTGTCTAGCCTCTTTCTACTCCTCAATTGGATCAAAATTGAAGAAGTTATGGCTTCCCCAAGTCTTTCTGCTAATTGCACCTCATTTTCCCCAAAATTCGGCACCATCCTACAAATTCGCCTCCAATTCCACTAACCGAGCGTCGATTTCGCCTAATTCCATGTGAAATTGTCGGATGGATTAAATCCCCTATAAGGCCTTAATCCATAAAATTTTGGGCCAAATGGGGGGCCACATGCCCGGGCTAAGGCCAATGACCCACCCCCACCAGTTGAGCCCCCACTTCGCTCCATCGTGGTCGTTTGAATGACACACACCCAAGGGCTGACCCTTTTTCTAAATGGCGTCGACTTCCACTTTAATTATATGTCAAACACCATAGTTAATAAGAATTATTCAGATGGCATATTGGCAATGGCTTGGACTTGGAGTTCGGAGGTCATGGGTTCAACCCCCACCCTCTTCTTCTCGAACCTTAACCGGATTTTTGGTGGCCCTCCCTAGCTGGGCCATGTGGCAGCTTGTGGTTGGCCACCAACCACCCAATGAAATTCCTCCAAAACTCCACCTAGGCACCTGCCACTTGTCAACACACGATTCGCCAGAGGTCAACCAGTCACATGCACAGTCAACCATCCACATAGGCCTGCCCAGTTAGCACCACATCAGCAGTACGGATTGCTGACTAGGTTGCCTACGGTTGTTGTTGTTGTTGTTGTTGTTGACTGTTAAGTATAGTCATAGTTCCAGTGCAACCATGTGAGGAGTGGATTATCTGACAAACCACTTTGCATGCAGCTGAAAACTTGAAAAGTATATACAAGATAAAAATGAAATTTCATGAGCTTCTTATAGTTACAACTGTAGATAAGTATACTATTGAAAAATATATTATTGAAGAACTCTAAGACCTCCTCCTCTGTTGATGTCTAAAAATTTTAATCACTACAGAGAGGAAGAAAGATATACTATTGAAAGTAATCATTACCAAGCCTTGAACTATCACAACAACAAATGCATTTGATATTTTGAAAATAGTGGAGTCTTCAACCCATGGAATTTCCAAATAGAAACAAAGTGGAGTTTCTGGGTGAAAGAAATGTAGCCAATACCAAATGTCTACTATATTTTCATCGTCAGTGAATAGGTCTAGTCTTAATCGTTCTCCTAGGGAAAGATATCTTATTATTGTGCTCCCCATCAACAACGCCAATTGTTGTATCTATTTCTTGAAGGCGGTTTTTGGCTGAGAAACTGCACCAAGAAATTAGCTCCACCAACTTTAGGCTCAAGTTGGCCCTTGAACCAAAGGGGGATCCCCCAAGTCATATAAGGCTAATGACTAGTCATGGCAATGAAAATCGGCATTTTAGGGATAGTAGGTAGGTTTAGGAATTTTTGAGATGGGGCGGTTGCTAATGAGTCACAATTCCCTGCTTAACAAGTACTGCCCTCTCTTTTAGAGGTATAATCAAAGTGCCAACATCTAATTATGATATACTAATCAATAGCTTGAAGTCCTGGGTAGGAGACTCAAGAGACTATCAATTAACACTTGTACTCAGTATGAATACTTATGTTAGATGATAATATTAGAACGCATGAATAAGTACCTTACTCATCTCAACAAACAAACATATATCGGTTTAATGGATCAAGGCAATAATCAAATGATGCAGAGGGGCCAATACAAACAAACAATCTACTTAGCTAGCTTAGTAATGACTATAAATTTGCAAGGGGATTTAAGGGAGGCTAATACTTAGCCTAAAATCTCTTATACGCTCACAAATCTTAATATGTTCAAAGGAAAATAAATAATGAAACACAAAAAACATACATATGAAACAAAATTTGTCATAAGCTAAAGCCAACAGTGTTTAATTAAAACTCTGAATGTTTCAAGCAGTTACAAAATACCAAAGTTTGGGTTCCCAAATCCAACCCTTCTTCATTACAAATGGAACAATACAGAGAAAATTACAATTCTGAATATGTTACAAGACTTCAAGAAAAAATTCCTAACAATAAACTAAAAATAAAAAGAATCTCAAACTAATTTGCAAGAAATTTGGAGTTGATCCATTGATTGTTGATTCTCCTCCTTTAAATCTGAAGTTATAAGTTGATCTTCCTCCTAAAATCCAGATTTGTTGGAACTATATCCTAAAAATTAGTCAAACTTCCTTTAAGTAAGGTAAACTCTACCACTATGCTTAAATATTGAGATACAAGAACTCCTTCATACACTGATAAAGGTATTCTTACTTGAGTAAGGATGACTCAAACTAAGACACCAATCATCTTGCATGTTTTCATCATTATTTCCATTATCCTCACAATCCTCTTTAGGAGAAGGTGTTATCGCTGGGCTGGAAAGGGTTGGGTTGTATCAACCTTCAACCAAGTGTAACTATTTCAAACCAACTTTTGACCGGAAGTTAATCCTTCCAATATGAGAGGGCTCTCTCAAAATATTTATAAATGGTTGTGATAAACTCAAAATTCAGATGACTAACTCTGATCCCTTTTTATGATTTTGTATGTGAATAAAAATGTGATGATTACCACCAATTGGCATGGAGTCAAATTAAAACAAATTGTCATCAATAATAGTGTTTATTGGAAGCTAAGGCATCTATGTCTTTGAAAATGATACAAATAAACACCCACGGTCATACACAGTAAATGAAGGAAATTGGAGCAGTTTGACATATTTCCAAGTAATCAAGATACTCTGTAAAACTCCAAACAATATAATAAAATCCCATAAAGCCATGACATGAATCTCAGGTACAAAAACAAAGTTGTTGTAGATTTTCTATTAAAAGATCAAAATATAACAGAAGGTTAGTCCTTCACGTTCTCCATCCTTTCTCAAAGTCGAAAATTTCATTATTTATAGAGAGAATATCTCTTTATATATCTTGCCACCTGGGCCAAATTTGATTCATTGTTCTAGAGACATGTTCTTGCTTTTATTCTAACTAAGAGAGTTTTCATAGGGATTTTCTGTTTTAACAAAGTTTGAATACAAATAGGAGTCACATCTAAATAGAATTTATCTAATTGTTACAATAATTTAGGAAAAAACTGCAATTGTTTGTAATGTTGGCACTGTATTTGTGGAAATTCAGAACATTAGGCCTTTCAAATCCTACAGTGTTGTTTTTGGGCCTTTAAATGAGTAATGTTTTGTGTCCTGCTGGTAGGCGTGTTGTTTGTTGATTAAAAGGTGTTTGAAAGTTCCTTTGTTGTCCTTTGTGTCTCGCTGTCCTCATTTATCTGCATTCTGTTTGATGACTATGTTGCTGGATATATGCCGAAAAGCATCCTCGATGTCTCACTGACCGGAAGCGAAATGGATATTTTAATTTTCGTTGATTTGGGCCGTTTTTCCGAGCTGATTCAATCTAGGTTGTTGATATGATCCTGTTGTTATTGCAATCGTAATACATGAGGGTGGTCTGTTACCATATTCCATAGTGTTCACCGACTGTCGGGACGTGAAACTTTAATAAAGAATGACACATAGAATATCGCATCTGGAACCAGGACTTCCCATATCTCCATCGGGAAGGAAGAAGGAGTGTTAACATTGATTTATGGTGATTTCCCAATATTTCGGACCTGAAATTTCACACAACCATAGTGCATAAATTTTTGGGTCCATCGCAATCGCAAGTTGGAAAGGAGTTCAGTGGAGGAGGGATTTATGATTGGGTGATCCTTGTTTGTGACATCGCAATCAATGTGGGGAGGAGTTATTGCAATCGGCGAGCGAGACTTAATCGCAATCCGCAAGGGGAGATGACGGGACTTATGCGATATCGCAATCGTCGAGGGGAGACAAAACTTTGCGATATCGATGGAGTGGCGATGGGGCTTTGCGATATCTCAATCGACGGGGTAATTTATGATATGTGATATTGCAATTGCAAAAGGGAAGGGGAGATGGGTGGTTGTTTATTGCAAAAAGGGAAGGGTAGATAGCGATATGTTTTACGGGTCTCAGCGTTTTAAAAAGGACTGCGACATGTTTTTTATAAAAAAAAAAAAATTAAGTATTTCAAAGGGGAATGGGGATACACGGCTAGAGTTGGAAATGGGTAACTGCGTCTATAGTGATATACAAATGGGAAAATGGGGTTTGTGAAAGAAATGCAATTTTTAGAGAATATGGGAATTTCTCTAAAACAAATTAGACTAGACCTGTCCTTCCTTCTTTAATCTCCAATTTGTAAAACACAACAACCTCTTTCAGAAAAGCAGCAGATAGATGCAAATGATTAATCAAACTAACAAATTATTTCTAGGGGTTATCATGGATAACAATGGCTCCAATGGGCATGTTGCGCCCCTATAGTGTAGCAAAGAACCAGAAGACTATTTTCCTTATTGAAAACTAAAAATTGACGACATAATCTCCAAGTTTTTATGGCCTTCACTTTGAGATCAAACTTGTCAAACATATCATCCACACCTGCAAATGAGAAAAATAGAAAAATGGAATATATACAATGGTATTTCTTTCAAATGGATCAAGAGATATAATGTTTGAGAAACCTGCCATTGATAGGTCCTCCTGCATGTAGTTGACCATCCATCTCTTGCAATGTAAATGTATTATTTTCATGATAGGTTGAAATCTTATATGGCCCCTTCCAGAGATTTTCAAACTTGTCATGTTTCCCTTTATCTTCAATCTTAGCCTCCCACTTCAAAACTACATCTCAAGGACTGAAATTTTCTTCTTTGGTCTTTTTGTCAAAAGTCTTTTTAATTATGTTCTAATATTGCTGATGATTGTTGTAAACTTCTTCTCTTTTTTTTTCCTGGAGAGAAATTAGTTGGTTGATCCTCCTTTGGATAGAATTTGGTTCTTTTTCTAGTCCCTGCAACAGATTCATGATCAGAACTCCAAGAGAACTAGGAAAAACAACTTCAATTCCGTAAACTAACTCATAACGAGAAACCCCAATAGATATTTTAGTACAAATTATGTCAGCCCATAGAGAAAATTTAAGTTTTAAATGCCATGACCTTTTATTTTCCTGCAAAATCTTTTTTATGATTCTAACCAGGCTTTTGTTCAAAGATTCAACTAAGCCATTACCTTGGGGGTAATAAGTTGTAGAATGACCAAGAGTGATATTATACTAGTTACAAAAACTTGCCAGCCTTTTTTATTTGAAATCCTGAGCATTGTCATTGATGATCTTCATGGGGAAGCGAAATCTTGACATGATGTTATTTTCCATAAATTGAATAATGACTGCATCTGTAGCTTGTCTTGTGGGAATTGCTTCAATCCATTTTGTGAAGTAACCAGTGGTTGTTAAGATCCAGATGTTGGCCTGAAGATGTAGGATGTATTTCGCCAATAAAATCTAACCCCCACTGTTGGAAAGGGGCTTCCACAAAAACTAGTTTTAAAGGCAATGAGAATAATTTCCTTTTTCCTTCAAATATTTGACATTCATGACAAGCAGCAACCTTTTTGTATATATCTTTGAACATCGAAGACAATAAAATCCTGCTCTAAGTATCTTATTCACTATTTCTCTCCAGTAATGATGTCCTCCACAATCACCTTTATGAAATTCTTCAATCACTTTTTCAACTTCATCTTCCAATAAACAGTTAAGAAGTATTCCACTTGAATCTTTCCAATACAAATATTTATTCAAAATACAATATCTTATTGATTTCAACTTAACAAATTTGGATTTTGACTTTGTCAATTTAGGAGGAGCTCTAAGATTTTTCTATACAAAGATAACATCTTTATACCAATCTGGCATTGTAAGCTTTTATTCAACAGGGATCAACTCTTCATCTTCAATTGTATCTGGATTTTCTTATACAAAATTGATATCTAGACAGTCAAAATTTGATTGAGTCATCAACTTTTCCAATCCTTGTCCTTTTACCAATTTTGTAGGCTTGATTTCCAAATCATACTCCAGTAGAGTAGCAATCCATTTACTCTTTTTACCATCTGGATCAACTTGAGTTAGTATGTCCTTTACTACAACATTTGGTACGTAGGCAATAATGTGTGAATGAATGACACACACCCTTAAATCTTTGAGAGATTTCACCAAAGCATAAGCTTTCTTCTCCATGTTGTTTTATTTCAATTCATAATTTCCAAGCGTTCTACTGAAAAATGAAATGGGTTGTTCATAACCCTGTTGTCTTTTCTGCAACAATACTCCAGCAATTGTGTGTTCTGAAGCAAAAGTAAAAACCAAAAAATGCTTTGAAAAATCAGGATTTGTGAGGATTAGAGCCTATGTAAGAGCCTTTTTTATTTCTTAAAATGAACGTTTAGCCTTCGTTGTCCATTTAATATCACAATCTTTCCTAAGCATCTTTGTGATGTGTTTCACAATTTCTGCAAAGTTAGGAACAAATATTCTCACAAAATTCAATTTTCCTAAAAAAGATTGGATTTCTTTTGTATTTCTGGGTAGACCAATTTTCTAGATAGTAGAAGCCCTATTTGGATCAATCTTAATTTGTTCATTTGATATAATATGATGCAACAACTTTCCCTTTGTCAAAGAAAAAATACTCTTAGTAGGATTTAGAGAAATACGAAATTTTCTTCTTTTTTAGAAAAAACAGTAACATCACCCAAATATACTACTACAGACCAATTTATCTCATCGTAAATGCAATTTCCATACCTCTCTAAAAAGTTGCCCTTGCATTCATAAGTCCAAAAGGCATTTTTGCATACATAAAGGTTTGCTGGGGTGTGGTAAAAGTTGTCTTCTCTTGGTCATCATGATGTACCAATATCTGATTATAACCTAAGAAACCATCTAGAATTGACATCTTTTGTGATCCTACAATGTTCTGCAAAATATGATCCATTTTGGGAAGTGGATAATTATCTTTTAATAAGCTTTATTCAAGTTCCTGAAATCAATATATATCCTAATTTCCCCATTCTTCTTTTTCACAGGCACTAGGTTAGCTAACCACTTGGAAAACATTAATGGCACTATGATATTTTCTTTTCAATCAATGGCAAAAGCAATGGATTTATCCTTCACAGTTTTTGCTTGAAAGGTTTTTCATTTTCTTTTATTGGTATGGTATGTTGAATAACATTTGGATCATAGATTTTCAAATCAGCGTAACTCCATGCAAAAATATCTATGCATTTCTTCATCAAATCTAGATATTTGTGTTTTTTCATCAAGAGAAGGAAATTTGGATAACTTGACATTCTTTGGATTTTCTGCAGTACTAAGATTATAAGTCTCAACCTCCTCATCATCAGATTTCATCTTAGGGTTTTTGGCCACATCATTCTGGTCAAATAACTTCTCAAGAGGAATCAGTCCCTTTGGAATACAATTATTTTTAAGCTGGACAACCTCAATATTGGCTTTTATTTCAGTAAAAATGTTTTGTTGGTCAACTTGAATAGATTGAAATTCTTCTTTCAATTCCAAGAAATTTTTGACTTGCTGATCATTATCAAACAATTGCCAATTTATTATGTTATTAGGTATAGCAGTTCTATGCATAATTTTGACTTCATATTTATTGCTGGAATGAATTGGAATTGTAAATAAACTTGCTGAAACAACCAAAGAATCTGCAACAATGCTCTGTTCTCTAGGATTGATGGTGAAATTATACTCTTCAAAATTTTCTAGTAATTCAAGAATCGGATTTCTGTATGCTCTCATTGTAACATCCTTGGTTTGATAGGTGTTGTTAACTTGTTTGATGGCTAATTCAGAAACACCAAAAACATATATTTTCTTAGCACCTAAATTCTTCAAGACTTTTAAACCCATAACCAATGCTTCATACTCTACCATATTATTTGTGCAAATGAAATTGAGTTTTTAAGAGAAAAACTTAATTTCATCTCTTGGGATAATTATCCATATGCCTACACCAGCTCCATCTCTTCCTGCAACACCATCAAAGCTCATGTGCCACCACCCTTTCCTATCAATTTCTTCAACTTGTTGCTCCTTTTCTGCATGCTGATTTTGTGTGTTGTTGGTGATTTCATGAAGAGTATAGATGAGCCCAATTCAGTCTCCAATGCATATACTTGGAAGTTTTAAGGTTTGTCTTTACTGCTAACCATATATGCCATCCTAGACTCTCTGTATAATCTCCTTTGTTCACCAAAAACCGAGATAGTAGCATAGGACATATCCATCTGAATGGTTCCTTTGACTTTGGCAGCCCATGATCTTGATAGCAACATGCAAAACTTTGGTGGAATATCAACCACAATAATATCCATCAATATAGTCTTAGCAGGAATTTGACTTGAAGCAACAACCGCATATTTGATTAGACCTATACATTTCACCCTTTTTAATCAAATGAAAACAAATCTTTGTATGGCCTGGTTATGTCTAAACCCAATATTTCTATGATGACCGTAGGCATTAAATTGTGTGATTCCCCTTAATCTAACATACCATTATGTATTCTCATGTCATGGATGTTTTTACTCACATAGAAAGGTGGTACCTTTTCATTCTGCTCATCTTCTGCTCTTGGCCCTAGGAACACAGTAGGATGATCTTCTTGCAAATTTAGAATATCAGATGATCTAGCTTTAGTGTTAAGAATTCTAACAATTTGCTTTCTGTATTCTATAACCCTTATTATTTCTCCAAAGGGGACAACAATCTTTATCTTTGAGATTTCATTCTTTAAGTTGAAAATTGGTTATGTCTTCCTGACTTCCTTTGCAGGGGTTTCTTTATTTTGTTTTGTAACCTTTGGAGCATATTTCTTAGGCTGATTTTTATTTGCAACTATAGGAACTTTTTTTATTCTCAAATTATATTGATTTTGCATCTCTAGAATAGCATGATGATAGCCTTCTAAGTATTTTGATTGTGGTCTAGTTTCATCACCACCCAAGTCATTATTAGACTCATCATGTTCTTCTTTTGTTAAAAACATTCCTTTTTCATCTTCATCCAAAAAATGAATGGTATCTTCTCGGATATCTGGTTGCATTTCCTCATCATCTACCATATTTTGATAGAAAGGAGGCCTATCTTGTTGGTCAAATTGATTTCTCTGTGCTCTTTGTCTCTTTTGAATTTGAACCCTTCTGAAATGTGGATTTCTAACTTGTGTTTCGGGTTGTGCAACAAGAGTATTATTCCCAAGGGCCAATCTATCCATGAGCCTTTCCATTGTTTTCATGATGGTATCAAATTTAAAATCAGAAGATGTAGAAGGTTGTTCTTCCTCTCTTACTTTTCCTTTACCAATTTTAGACCTCTTTGTTGCAGCCATATTAACTTCCACTTTCACAGCATCATTATGCATGTCAACTAAGGTAGCAAACTCTCTCTCTCTCTTAATAGGATGGAAAACTCATAATCAAAGGCATCAAAATAATGTAACTAAGCAGCTCCTAGGGGAGGCTTAATGTGAGCAGGAATGGAATTATAGACTTTATTGAATCTTTTTGAAAAATCTTGTACTGATTCATGGCTTGATTTCTTCAAATTGTTATATTCAGTGAAATCTTCTACATGATTAACTTTACTTACCCATTTCCTTGGGAAAGTGCTTTCTAATTCATTCCAATTATGTAAACTTCTAGGGTTTAAAGCTTTGAACCATTTTTCCACCTCACCAATGAAACTCTGTACAAATGGCCTCATTTTAACATCTTCATATTCTACCTCTTTCGGGTCTCTAAAGTCATTGAACTGGTAAACATGTTGTTCTACAGTTATCCCCTCCTCACTTCCAAAAGTTTTTATTCTAGTGGAGTACTCTTGAGGTAAGTCATGAAGTACAACTGGTAAAACAAGAGGAGCATATCTAGCAGGGCCTGCCATAGTGGAAGTACTAACAAAAATTCCAACAGGAGGGATAAAAAGAAACTAGTAGGGGTAGTGATGAAAGTAGACGTGCTTGAAGGGGCTTGAGTGACATAGACTTTTGTTTTCGAAGTAAAGGTACTTCTTCCAGGTAGAGGGAAACCAACTTTTTTTCTTGAGAAAAATTCAAAAGGATCAATTTGTTTTAGTTTTTCTAAAGACTCTTGTACAAGTGACAATTATGATGCAGCAATTCCCCAAAACCTATATTTAACTTCTTTAGGAAGCTAAAAAATAGAATCTAACTCTATTTTTGGTAAATCATTTTTTGATTTAATCTGAGTAATATAGGTTTATGCTCTTCATCAAATCTAATACCTTCAATATCTTGAATATCTCCAGAGGGTAATGAGATAGATCTTAAGAGAAATGAAGTACCTGATTTTGATAAGCTTGCATCTTTTCTGAGAATTTTTTTTTGGATCATCAACTATTTCTAGTGGATTGGGGTTTGGATTGCTCCTTGTATGAATCTTCTTGGAAGCCACCTTTAAGTTGAGAATACCAGTGAAGTCGCCAAGGAATAAATGCAGCCTCGAATAATCTGATCTCCTGCTACCTTCAAGAGCTTAGTTGTTGCAATGAAACATCTAGAATGATATAACTTTCGAACTCTCTGCAGATGCACCAAAATGTTATCACTGGGTTGGAAAGGGTTGGGCTATATCAACCTTCAACCAAGTGTAACTATTTCAAACCAACTTTGGGCCGGAAGTTAATCCTCCAATCTGAGAGGCTCTCTCAAAATAGACATAAATGATTTAGATGACTAACTTTGATCTCTTTTTATGATTTTGTAGGTGAAGAAAAGTGTGATGATTGCCACCATTGGGCATGGAGTCAAATGAAAACAAATTATGATCAACAACAGTGTTTAATGGAAGCTGAGGCATCTATGGATTTCAAAATAATACAAATAAACACCCACAGTCATACACAATAAATGAAGGAAATTGGAGCAGTTTGACAGATTTCCAAGTAATCAATATACTATGTAAAACTCCAAACAATATTATAAAAAGCCATGACATGAATATCAGGTACAAAAATAGAGTTGTTGCAGATTTTCTATTAAAAGATCAAAATATAATAGAAGGTCAGTTCTTCACATTCTCCATCCTTTCTCACAGCCGAAAATCTCATTATTTATAGAGAAAATATCTCTTTACATATCTTGCCACCTGAGCCAAATTCGATTCATTGGTCTAGAGACATGTTCCTGCTTTTCTTCTAACTAATAGAGTTTTCATAGGAATTTTATGTTTAACAAAGTTTGAATACAGATAGAAGTCACATCTAAACAAAATTTATCTAACTATTACAGTAATTTAGGGAAAAATTGCAACTATTTGTAATGTTGGCATTATATTTGTGGAAATTCAGAACATCTGGCCTTTCAACTCCTGCAGTGCTGTTTTTGGGCCTTTAAATGAGCAATGTTGTTTTTCCTGCTGGTAGGCGTGTTGTTTTTTTATTAAAACGTGTTTGAAAGTTCCTTCACTGTCCTTTGTGTCTCGATGACTCTTTTCTTTGCAATCTGTTTGATGACCATGTTGTTGGATATATGCTGAAAAGTACCCTCACTATCCCACTAAGCAGAAGCGAAATGGATATTTTAATTTTCGTTGATCTGGGTCATTGTTCCGAGCTAATTCAATATGGGTTGTTGATCCAGGCTTGTTGTTATCGCAATCACAATACAGGTGGGGGGCATGTTACCATATTCCATAGTGTCCATCGACTGTCCAGAAGTGAAACTTTAATAAAGCATAACACATAGAATATTGCATTTGGAACCAGGACTTCGCATATTTCCATCGGGAAGGAAGAAGGAGTGTTAACATTGATTTATGGTGATTTCCCAATATGCTAGACCTGAAATTTCACACAACCATAATGCATAACTTTTCGGGTCCATCGCAATCGCAAGTCAGAAAGGAGTTCAACGAAGGAGGGATTTATGACTATGCGATCCCCGATTGCGACATCGCAATTGGTGGGGGGAGGGGTTATCACAATTGGCGAGTGGGACTTATCGCAATCAGAGAGGGGAGATGGCGAAACTTATGTGATATCGCAATCGGCGAGGGGAGTCAAAACTTTGTGATATGCGACATCACAATCGCAAAATGGAAGGAAAGACGGGTGGTTGTTTATTGAAAAAAGGAAAGGGTCGATAGTGATATGTTTTGCGGGTCTCAACCCTTTAAAAAGAACTGCGACATGTTTTTTTATAAATTTCCAGAAGTATTTCAAAGGGGAATGGGGAAACTGTTATAAAATTGTTAAATAATGAATCCATGCAGGTGAGGATTGCTTTATAGATGAGGAGTGACCTGTTATAGTGTTTTGTGAACCCAACGTTTCGGACTACCAAGTGAGTCCATCATCAGGGGATGCGTCAATAAATATTCATTAGATTTTAATGATTTATCCAAGAGCTCTATTTAGGGTATATATAGGTTTTTAAAGAAAAGATATATCAAATTTGGTCGGCCATTATCTTATTTCTTTAATTAATTAATTTATTAATCAATTCATCAATTAATTAATTAATTTATTAAATAACAATTAATTAATTAAATTAATTAATCAATAAAATAAATTAATCAAATAAAATATATAAATAATTAATCAAAGAAATAAATACATAAAATTAAATTAATAAACATATTAATAAATAATATAATAAAATTAATTAATTCTTTTAATTAATTAATCAAACAAATTAGTTAATTAATCAAACAAATCAATGAATCCTTTAAGCAAATTAATTAAAAATTAATTTTACATAAAAAACCACATAATAATTAAATCAATAAATAATAAAAATTTATCAATTAATTTATCCCTTTACTAATTAATCAAATTAATAAATTAATAATTAATAAACATATTAATAAATAATAAAATTAATTAATTAATCTTTTAACTAATTAATCAGATAAATTAATTAATCATCTAAACAAATTAATGAATTAACTAAACAAATTATTTAAATAATTAATTTTATATAAAATTAATAAACATAATAATTAATTCAATAGAGAATAAAATTAATTTAATTTGATCCTTTAATCTATTAATAAAACAAAATTAAATAAATTAATTAAACAATAAAATAATAATAAATTGAAAAATTAATAAGATAATGACCGACCAAATTTCATATATCTTTTCTTTAAAAACCTATATATACCCTAAATAGAGCTCTTGGATAAATCACTAAAATCTAGTGAATATCTATTGACGCATCCCCTGATGATGGACTCACTTGGTAGTCCAAAACGTTGGGTTCATAAAACTCTATAACAGGTCATTCCTCATCTATAAAATGATCCTCACCTGTATGGATTCATTATTTAACAAAGGAAGGATTCTTTTGGGGTACTTATTCTGGGTAACCAAGCTAGAGACTAGAGACTGAGATTCTCTAGGAGAAGCCGTGCGGAAGCAGCATGAAGGATAGAGACTGATTTTCTCTAGAAGGAGTCGAGGAGAGTAGTTCAAGATCAAGAAGAAAATCGAGAAAGGGAAGATGCAGAGCATCAAGGTTGGTGACAAGGTTCTTGGGAGGATACTAGAGTCAAGGGTCTTTGTCATGGTCTTGGTACTCATCAATTGGAGATCTAGAAAAAGAATTTTTTATCGGGTTTTCCTCTCAAGAAATGAGAGGTTTTGGCCCTGGCTGATAAGCCTACATACTATGTCACTTGTCTTTTATTGTGCATAGTGGTAATTATCTTGATGAAAAGAACACAATAATAACATAACGAATAAAATACTATAAGCTAAGAAGTAAAAGTATATCACAAGCAATTATCAAGCCGAGAAACCTTTTAACTATTCATGCCCTAGATTTCTCAACATGGAATCAAAGCTAAGGTGTTGAAGTCAAGAAGGGGCATTCAAGCAATTAGACACATGAGACTCGAGCTTCAAAGAAGGATCAAAGTAAATCAAAGAACACCAAGCAAGAAATAAAGATCTTCATTATAGCAAAACCCTAGATCAAGGAAATATACTCTACCAAAGAGTCTTGAAATTATCTTCAAGAAGTAAGGAAGAAAGACTAAAACCCTAGAAGCACCTCTGAGATCATCACCATACATCATCAAAAGAGTGGAAGCTCTTCAAAACTAGGGAAGGTTAGATTGAAAGACAAAGAAGGCAGTCTTTCCTTGTCGAAATAAGAACCTGCTTAAAAGGATCATTTAAAGCAACAAATTCGTCATCATTATCAAGTTGAAGATTCTATCTTCTCAAGTAAGTACCTTTTTCTTATAATCTAATCTAGTAAATATGACTTCATGTTTCAAGGAGACATCTAAATAAATATATGATAAGCGAGTAGAACTTTTCTCTGAAAGCACGATAGAAAAGACCATGTCACTTAGATCTGATCTATATAAATTGAAGTCAAAGGATGAAGGGATATCATCATGGCTTTGAAAACCATTTCAAATAAAAGTCAATTGTGGATCTAGGAATGATGGTTTATGATAAAGAAATGATCTCTGTTATTCTAAATGCATTGATTGATGAACAAGGTAACCTCATATCTACTAAGGAAGAGGAATCTATCCCATTCATCAAATTATGGTCTCTCTGCAAGGTAGAAGAAGACAGGTTGAAGAAAGAAAGTGACAAAAGATCAGATAGAAGGGATCACTTAGTGACAAGAAGAAAAGGGAAATTTGGAAAGTTTGGTCCTCCAAAGAAAAAGAAGAAAATGGCTAAGATAAGATGCTATGGATGTCAGGAACTTGGGCACTATAGAAGAGATTGTCTTTAACATAAGAAGGACAAGAGGGATAGGGAAGAAATCCATATTACTGAGGAAGCGAAAGAACCTGAGGCAAAGAAGCTTAAGAAGGAAGAAGTAAAAGATCTCTAATATGACTGAGATGATCATATTCACTAGAACACACTTTCCACTTGTAATTTTTAGATACGATACACTATAAATAAAATAGGATGCATCAGATTAGAAAATAACATCGTGATAAAAGCATTAGAAATAAGAGCTCGTGACAGGGGAAGCAAAAAGAATGTCTGGGATATATTCTACTTATTCCAAGAAAAAGGAGCTCTTGGAAACCTCATTAAAATCTCAAGGGATACTTATAGAAAGAAGTAGAGGTCATCAATGGCTGGGATCATCATACAATAGTCTATAAGGAAACATATGCTGTGTGAGGATATGAAATATCCTCAAGTTTCTCTGATGGAATCCTTATCAGAGGATTCACCAATTTAGAAAGAAAGCAAGTGTTTCATCAAGAATTCCAACTCATGGGATTCAAGGGATGATGGTATGATGACATAATAGTGAAGCAGGATAAAGCTCTTTCATTCAAAGGAAGCCGCTACAAGAAGTCTGAATGACTGAAAGGAAAGATGAGGTATGTATGCTTACATAGGTTATTATGAAATTGATGTCATATGGTTGCAGATAATATGGATCACTATTTCTATCTTTGGAAACATGATCAAAAAGAAGAAGGGATCACCTCCTCCAAAAGATTGCAGAAAATCATAAGTCACACTAGATGAAATCAACATAATATGTTCTCATATGAATCATGAGGGAGTTGACTACAATTGAGGAACTCTGATTGGAAGCTCATGGGAATAAAGTGTGTGAAAAGAAAGGATGAAATCATAAAATATGCAACAAATGTTGAAGGCATTCAACATCCGAAACCAAAAAGAGTTGACTAGAATATCTCCCAAAAAGATATGAAGACTCTGATAGTAGTCGAAAAAAGATGGAGACCCTTGACAATGAATATGTTTAAGAGATGTGTCAATTTTCATGTAGGATGATGATACCTATAGGAAGATGTCATGATGAAATACCATCACAAAGGTAATTTTGATTTAAGTGTTCATTTCTTATTTTTGAACTAAATATTTGGATGGGCTTATGTAAGACTGCCAAAGGGAAATCTATGGATGAATTCCAAGAGGACCATATAGGAGAATGTAAGGTCCTTCAGGAAAATATGGCATGAAAGAATGAAACATGACATGAAGCAAAGCCAAATGGAAAACTGATGGATCACTTTATAATGAAATGAGGACATGACTAACTCATGGATGAAAGTGATAAATGGTTTGTGCCCTGGGAAGAAGTCCCCAGTGATGAAGACTCCACAAAAAAAGGAATTAATGACATTGAAGAAGAAAGGATTTCTTCAAGTAGCTAGTTGCCCCAACATCTCCACCTGAGAAGATGTTTTAGGTCCCTAATTAAGAGGGAGCTTGAAAAGGAGTTTCTTACTTGGAACTTGAAATTCCTAAGCCAAGAGGGAGCCTAGGTACATTCCTTTTGTAGGAATGAGTATATTCCTTTATTGGAATATGTCCTCCCTATCTGAAAGGGAGGGATACACACATCATTTTGGTCTTCATCTGGGAAGACAGAATGGAGGATTGGGTAATTATTTGGCATCTGACACTCTTTGAGGATGAGATAGGGCATCCAATAGAAGAGTAGTCATGGAGGACCGATATTATTTTAGGGCTAGGGAGTCCAAGATAAGAATAGTCCTCATGGAACACACCCTAAGTACCCGGGTAGGGGATGTTTCGAGAGAGACAATGATGAGAGTGTCTATAAATCATTGGTCCCGCTAGCATTGAGCTCAGATCTTGTGGAGAGATGCAGCTGTTAGTCAAGGCCTTGCTATGTAACAATGTTGGTTGATATGATGTTATACAAATGAGTTACCAATCCAAATTCTTCTTATGAGAAATTATTCAGATTGAGAAAGTCCAAGTACCATTATGAATACCTCCCTAGTTAAGAGGGAGTGTTGAAAAGTGTAACTAGGCTCAGTCTTCATAATGACATGTAATTATGATTTTATATAATGAGATGTAAAGAAGAAAAATAAATATTGTAATGCTTGCATCATGGGTTTCATGAGCAAGAGATTTTATTTTTGAATCAAGACTCCCATTGAGAATCTTTAAGAATTATTTGTCATCTAGTCTTAAAATGTTAAGGTCATTGTCATGTAATGAAGTCATGTTACACTTTGTAAAAGGTCAAACTTGTCTATGTAAAGTATCCTCCAAGACCTTGTCACTTATCCTCTTCAAGTCAACCTACAACGATGGAAGAACTTGCTAGAAGAAGTCAGCCTAACCTCTAGTGATCATGTTAGCCTAAAGGAAATGTGTTGAGGTGTATAAATAGGCACACTCAACCTCACTTAAAGGCAAGCAACTCGACAAGACTTCAATGAAGAAGTACAAGAAAGAAGGCTACAAAGAGAATTGTGAAGAAGTAATAAGGAGAGTTTCTTTTGGGAAAGTGAAGGAGAGTTTTCTTCTAGGCAAGTGAAGGAGAGTTTTCTTCTGGGCAAGCGAAGAATGATTTCGTCTGGTCAAGTGAAGAGGAGTTTCTTCTAGGCAAGCGAAGGATAATTTCTTCTAGGCATAGTGAAGGAGAAGTTTCTTGTAGAGTTAGTGAAGGAGAATTTCTTCTAGGGTCAACAAAGGAATGCTTATTTTGGGGTACTTATTCTGGGTAATCGAGCTAGAGACTAGAGACTGAGGTTCTATAGGAGAAGCCAAGAGGAAGCAGTGTGAAGGATAGAGACCAATTTTCTCTAGAAGGAGTCGAGGAGAGAAGTTCAAGATCAAGAAGAAAGTCGAGAAAGGGAAGAGGCAGAGCATCAATGTTGGTGACAAGGTTCTTGGGAGGATAGTACTAGAGTCAAGTGTCTTTGCCATGATCTTGGTACTCATCAATTGAAGATCTAGAAGAAGAATTATTGATCGGGTTTTCCTCTCAAGAAGTGAGAAGTTTTGGCCCTAGCTGACAAGCCTACATACTGTGCCACTTGTCTTTTATTGTGCATATTGGTAATTTTCATAATGAAAAGAACACAATAATAACATAACGAATAAAAGACTATATCAAAAGCAATTATCAAGCAGAGAAATATTTTAACTATTCATGCCCTAGATTTCTCAAGAGAAGAACCTTGGTAAATTTAATGAGGTGAATAATACAAAGGGGAACATAGTGGGGAAGGCTTCAATTACTGTAATTTCTAGTTTTTGAATAAGGCCCCTTCCTGACATAACTAGATTGATTACTCTTCTATCCCTCTTGATGAAGGTTAAAATGAAATAATTGAGGTGATCCTAGTCAGTCTAATAAGTTTTATGGAGACAACCAGCCATCAGGAAGGGCATAATACAATCCAATTAGTAGCATTCCATCTTGTGTAGTTTTATAGAGGGCATTGATGAAGTAGGCTTATGCATGCACTGTTCAATGATGGTTGGTTTCTATATGGAAATAATAAGTGGAGATCATAATCAAACTTCAACCTCATATAGTTAGATTGTCAATTATACACAATTGTTACAAATAAATACATTCAAAATAAAATTCACAATTGCACTTTTCCTCCTCTCCTCTAGCTACAATGCTCCTGTTGAACAAACATTTTGCACATAATAAATATAGTTCATTAATATATATTCTAATCAAACTAGATGAATCCTTGAAAAAAATATGAAAAAAATTAAGAAAACACAATTGTAATATAGAAATCTAAACTAGCTCAAAAGATTAAAACTTACATATTTAGTATCAAGTCAGTGTGTTGTGCTTGACTAGATTCAATGGTCATAGAAGTCCAATATGACTCACTTTAGGGAGTAAAGATGAACATGATTATCAACACTAGGATTTACAATTTTTAATGAAATAGTTTGAATGCATAATTAGTTAAGAAGGATAAAAAATTTCTATTATTAATGATAAAATTGAGGTTTTCCATGATAAAATTGAAATCAGTCTAATCGCATAGGACTCTTCGCACTCCTTGTCATCCCTTATGTTTCATGAAGACAACTCATCAAATCAGCTTGCTCACGCGAGCTCACCAATTCATTTATCTTTGGACATACCATTAGAGAGCTCTTCAATTGAGCAATCTGATTGTTGTTGAAACTTGTGATAGAGATGGTTGTCATCCAGAAAGCAGTTTTGAAATTAGGAGCAACAGCCACCCTCAAGCCATGCATGATCTGGTTCAAGCTTCAAAATGTGATTTTGCAATTCTTGAAAGTTTTGGGACGTGCCATGGAGTCGAAGCACTTCAACGTCCATTGATGGTTATGGCAAGACCATGCGACTCTGGTAAGCTCCCCAAACCAAATCAGATGTGCTTTCTCACACATAATCTGTCTATCTACATGGTTGCACTCAATATGAATTCCTATGTGAAAAATGTTTGGTATTCCGGGTGTAATCTCTCAAATTTTCAAAATTTCAACTATAATTGAATTCATGAATTTGTTACAGTGTATCCATCTTCATGCGAGTATCTCATGTCAAACTCGGGTTGGGAATGTTCGTCTCTCACGAAGTCATGGAATTGTGAAGTTGATCATCTCAAAGACTATCTTTATCTGCAATCATACTTATCGAATTCCCCCCTTCATGGTCAGCTCCTCGGTCTTCTTGCGAACCTTGTACTGCAAATTTGTCCTCTCATCACACAAGAAATCTTCCTATGTGACAATGAACACACAAGTTGTCACACAAATCAAGTTCCTATCCATTTTCCATGCCTCAACTAATTTCATGCATTCACGACACCAACATCCTTCTTAAATTCTCGTGATGACTATGATGTTTGTGCAATTAGCCACCTGTTGCAGCAAGGTGGTCCATTATATCTAGCTCACAAAGCACTTGGTTTGATTTTTTAGAGCATTCACAATATTGATCATGACTACATAAAACCTTAAGTTTTCAACATATTTTAACCATAGCATTATAGAAAAATTATATGACTAAAAAAATGTTTAAAGTGAACAGCAAAATGAAAGATTCATTATACCAAAAGCAATTTCCTTTTTAGATGCTAAAATTTTAGTGATTTTAAAATCTTAGACTAAGACAACTTGATACATCACAACAAACATTTAATAATCAAAAAACAAATTGACACATAGTGTAGGCAAACTCAACTTAATGCAATGAAAACTTAAAAACCAACCATAAAATTGACACATTGTAGTGGAAGACTTGATCCATTATAATGAAAATATTAAAATCAACTATCAAATTGGCACATAATGAGGTCGGGTTGCTAATCGAGGATCGAAATTGATTTTGCAAAAAAAAAAATTATTAAAAAATAAATAAAATAAATAAAAATTCAAATCAAAACAAAAAAAAATAAAACTAAACTAAATAAATTTTTTAAAAAAATCATAACAAGTAAATAAATATATTAAAACATATAATAAAAAAATAATTACGCCAAGAAAAAACAAATAACAAAATAAAAACTAAAAAACAAAAAAATAATTTTTTTAGAGAATCCTAAAGTAAATGAAAAAATAATATTAGAACTATAATAAAAAATAATTACCTCAAAGAAAAAACTAATAAAGATATAAAAAAATACAGAAAAAATTAGAAAAAACAAATAATATTAAAAAATAAAAAAATAAGCAAAAAATATTCATAAAGACAACATTTAAACACAAAAGGTAAAAATAAATAAAAAATTTAAGAAATATATAAAAAAATGAAAAAAAAAAATATTCCAAATTTAACTGCATTTATTAAAAACAAAACAATAAAAACAAATTGGATAGTTAAAAAAAACAAAATAAAAAAATGCTAATTTTTTACAAAATAATAAATAAATTAGTAAATAAAATTATTTAAAAATAATAAATAATAATAAACAAATATTATGAAATAAATAAAAAATAGATAATAATTAAAAAATAAAATTTAAAAATTTAAAATAAAATTGAACAACCATTAAGAAAAAATACACAGGCCTTGCTCAAGTGGTCTGAGAGCCGCAGGTCGTGGGAGGGGGTGTTGCATGTAGCCTTGCTCACTCTGGTTTGTGGCCAGTTGGGTCCCCCTTGCAACCTTGCTCGCCTTGGCCTGCACCCTCTCGGGTCCCCTGTGCAACCTCATCCACCCTAGCCTGTGGCACCTCCGACACCATGGGCGGGGATGGAAGATTCCTTGAATCGACCATTCCAGCCCGGGGGGTGAGGGGCCTTAGGTGCCTATGTATTTTTATTTATTTATTATAATTTTATTTTTTTACAAATGTGTTTTGTTTAATTTAATTTTAATTATTTTTTATTTTTTTTAATGCTTTTATATTTTATTGTTTTTTTAACATTTTTTTTTGTTAAACCTTTGTTGTGATGATGAATGGCATTAGATGGTTCGAAAGGTCGACCAAAAACTCATGATGTGATTAATCCGAAAGAATTTATCAAAATCAGTATGGATCATAAAAGTCTAAAATCAAGCATTTTTTTTGTTATTAATACTTAAAGTTTTATTAGAATCTTTTTTTTTAAGCAAAAAATCAATTGCATCATCTTTGGATATAAAATTCATAAAATTTTCTATTTTCTCGATAATTTTTATTCAATGTTTTCATTTTTAGCGAACAATGTTTTCATTTTTAGCGAAATGGTCCCCATATACATATTTTTTTAATTATATCTTTATGCAAAATGTGTATTTTTTGTCCTCTGTTTAAAATTATTATTGTTTTAGTGGCCATTTTTTTTTTGGTATTGAAGTATTAATTAATATATAAAATATAAAATAAATCAATCACAACTTAAAAATATTAATGTTATCATTTTTTTTCAAACTTTGCAAAAAGTTACAAATTTCATTTAAAAAATGTAAAGAAAAATAAAAAACACAAGTTTGAAAAACCCTTAAAAACAAACATAGTATGACAAAAAAAAGAAGAGGAATAAGACAACTTGAAAAATAGTTAAATAATCAACATTTAAAAATATTGTTGAATTGAGGCTTCTGTGATCCATATCCAGTTTATCAAAAATTCTTCGGCGTAAATCACATGATATTACATTTGTCGACGCGTTTCCAACCAACCAGTGTGGTTCATCGTTAGGGCAAGTTGAAGAATCAGATCTAGGTTGCATGTTAAATAGTCAGAGCAGAACCTCCAACGACTATATTTGACCAAGCAACGGCTAAATTGACTAGCTAACGGCTATATTTGACTAGGAAACGGCTAGTTGGACCGAACCAAGGGGAAGGACAACATTTAATTAAAAATTGAAGTTAAAGTTACAGAATTTAAATAATTATTAAATCAATAGTTAGTTATACTATTATTAAATTAAAAGGGGTTTTACATTAAAATACATAAAAGGTATTAACTCTTTCATATTTATTTTAATTTTAGAGGTTAATAAAAATTAAAATCCTATTGTTAGAATTGTTATATATGTTATATCGAAGCTATTAAAATAAATTAATTTAAGTCTAATATAATAAGAATAAATCTTTTATATTTTAATTTTATTTAATTATTTATTCATTTTGCTTATTTATTTTAATTATAAATTAATAAGTCAAAGAACATGCTATCATTTTTTAATTTAAGCCCTAAATATAGACTGAATTTCAATATCAAAGTAATTATTTGTATTTTTTTAATCAAGTTAAAATTCTATATATAACTAATAGCTTAGACTAAATGCTATTTGAATATCTTATACTATATAAACAAACCCACCAAAGAGGATTAAAGAACTATGGTAAAAGAGAGTAGGTTAAAGGATAACAAGGAGCAACTAACAAACAAGAAAACCATAACAAGCTCTAAAAAGAGGGAGGGGAGGAAGGGAAGAACACGACTAGGAGGCGAGGGCTGGGACATTGCAACCCTTGGTTAGTCTTGTGTCTATCTTCATTGTGTTTAGTTGTAAGTTTTTGCTGATGAAGTCTTGACGGAAAATACGATCCGTCCATAAGGAGAGCTTTGGTCCAACCATGAGCCCGTGTCTAGTTTGGGAACATCATGCCTATACTCAATTTTCTGCTATGGTGTGTTCAAGCTTATCCAACTAGTAGAAATGGAGAATGGGAAAATATAAACGATAAAACCTAAATCAGAGGTATTTAGATGCTTCTTTGAAGGAACAATCTATTCTTCTCTCAATAAGTCAGGACCCCTCTTCCGCCCCAAAAAACAATAGGTTCCTATGCACAGTTCTCTTTCAAAAATAACAAAGGTGAAAGAAGAGAAAGGATTCTTGCGCAGAGAGGTGAAGCAAACAACTCCAAAGGGGTATTGTCCAGGCTCACTGGCAATGGAGCAATGCTTGTGTTCCTACGTGACTCTACCAAGGTATTGTCCAAGCCTCCTGGCAATGGAGAAACACCATAGATGAAAAACTATACCCTGAAAATCTTAAGCTCACGAGCTAAACTACCCTTCCAAATTCGAAACATTGTGATTTGACTGAATCTTGTGTTGTGTTCAACTGAGTTGGTACAAGGAAAACCATGTCTATCCATGGGGCAAGTGGCAAAGCCAAATTAACCTTCATGATGAAACAATACTCCCTAATGGACCAAGGCCTTGCACTAAACGAACTAAGACAGAGAAGCTGGAATTCAACCAGTGTATCTCCAAGTGTTGTAGCGGTTGTAGCACCCTCCAAAATTTTGGCCTATACTCAAATTTCGAAGCCTACTGTGGATCCTGTGATTGATCATTCCTTAGTCACTTATTTGGTATGCTGACGATCTCAAGCTTCCCTCTTTGGTATTAAGAGTCATTCATGCTTTTATCTTTCTATATCATGTTTCATCTTTAGCCATGGGATTATTGCTTGTCATGCAAAGGGAATGTTTGTTTTGCTTCAAGGGGAAAGCTTATGAGAATGGGTTTTCCTCACCACATAGACATGTTTCACACTCACCTCACCCACTAACTGCTCAATAAGCCTAGCCTCCCTTAGCATTAAAAATTGCATAGTGGGTTTCCCCCAGTGTCCTTCCCTTAGTCAGAACCTGTAGAAATTCCCACTGTAGGTCAACATATTATGCAATATACTAAAGCAAAATACTTGATCTATTTCTACAAACAAGCTTGCAGAAGCTTAATCGATTATGAGCAAGATCAAATAGAACACATATAATAGAGAATGAGGAAGCAATCACACATGAACACAGAAGAATACTCTGGGGAAAGCCTCAGCTAAAAACCCCGATCTTTGTATTATCATACAAGTGGAAATATGTTCAGATTACACAAAGCTTTAGCTCACAAGATATGCAACTCTCAGCACAACCCCTCAATACAACATACAAACTGAATAGACACAACATATGTCTTCCTCCAATCCTCCAAGCCTCCTATTTCCTTGTGCAATTTTTGCTAGGGTCCAATGCTGCCACTTGTGTGAATTAGCCTCATCACACACTCATCAAACTCAGAAGTAATTGTGCAATCTCCAAGGAATGAATTCCTTTTGCATACAAGAGATATCCTCAATGGAATATTCTTGCAATTGATAGTACATTGTCCCATCATCTGATTTCAACTGGGTCTCTGACTGAACTGACATGCATGAGTTATTTATGAGAGAATATTCAATTATCTAAAGTGCAGAAGTTACATGCATGCATGCATTAACTAACTGAACTCATAATCAGTTCCACGAACTATTGGAACTAATCTAACTGGACTTAACTCAGTTAATTGAGCTAACTAATTACAACTCAAAGTACAACTCATCCTCATCTCTTTTAATCAAGGGATAACTTCCAAATCAAAAGGGAAACTGTTACATGTCTTCACATAGACTTCATGCTTGATTTTCTACAACTAATTAACTCAATATGAATTAATTAATTATTTTACAAATAGCTGCTAAGATCAAATTTGAATTTTGATTCTCAATTTTAGTTTAGGGACTAACTAAAATTGGAATGTATCCCGAATTGCTATTTATAGCAGTGGTATTTTTAACACTTCTGTTTTTAGCATTTCTTGTTGCTATTTTCAACACTCCCTCTCAACAAGAAAGGGATTATCAGTCACCTCAATCCTATCCTTGTGGAACTCGAACTTGCATTTTGACAATGCCTTAGTCAAAATATCTGCATCCTGTTCCTCGGTCGAACATATAGCAACAACACGATCCTCTTCACCACATAGTCTTGAAGATGATGATACTAGATATCAATGTGTTTGGACCTGTCATGAAATACTAGAATCTCAGAGAGTTTGATACAACTCTGATTATCACAATAAATCATAGTTGGATCCATCCTCTGACCAAACAATCCCACTAGAATCTTTCGCATCCAAATGGCCTCACATGCTGCCTGACTAATAGCCATGTATTCAACCTTTGCTGAGCTAAGTGCAACTAACCTCTGTTTTCTTCTATACCAAGAAACTGCAGTTGAACCAAGGTTGAAGATTCCTTCAGAAGTGCTCTTTCGATCTTATGGACTCCATGCCTAATCTACATCTATGAAGCCTTGAAGCTTCACTCCCTCTATCTATCTGTACCACAATCCATACTGAGATGTGCCTCTGAGGTATCTCAGCACATGCTTCGCTGACTTCCAAAATAGCTTGATAGGCTGAACCATAGCTTGACTCAATTGGTTCACCGCAAAGCACAGATCTAGTCGTGTGTTGACTAGATACATCAGTGAACCCACAAGCTACCGATAAATAGTAGCAACTACTACCTCACCTGAAGTAGCATCCTCCTTCCTCCAATTACCAGATAAAAGAGTCTGCATGAGCTTGCACTTCTCCATGTGGAATCACCTGAGTATCTCATTGGCATACTTACCTTGAGACACAAATACTTCCTCATCTTTCTACCACACTTCCATACCTAAAAGTTAGTGCATAAGACCCATGTCTTTCATCTCGAACTCTCTTGCAAGGTCCTCCTTGCAAGACTTGATAAACTGATCATCACCTGTCAAAATCAAATCATCCACATAAAGAACGATGACCAATGGATTACCTTCTACCATGATGTGGTAAAGGTTCGCATCTGCTTCACTCTTGGTGAAGCCCAACCCGGTGAAATAACTGTTGATCTTGGTGTACTAAGCACAATGTGCTTGCTTCAGCCCGTACAAAGCCCTCTTGAGTCGTCACACATGCAACTCATGATCAAAGGTCTCAAAACCATCCGGCTGCTCAATGTACACCTCTTCCTCAATCTTCCCATTGAGGAACACAGTCTTCACATCCATCTGATGGATCTTCCAACCCATCGGAGCTGATAGTGCCAACATCAATCTGATAGATGAGTACCTTGCTACAGGAGCAAAAGTCTCATCATAGTTGATCCCCTCAACTTGTGAGAAATCACAGGCAACAAAACTTGCCTTATGTTTCTCAACACTGCCATCAGCTACCTGCTTTACCTTGTAAAGCCATCGGTAACTCACCACTGACTTGTCATGAGGTCTTGGGAAAACATCCCAAACACAGTTCTGAATGATGGAGTCATACTCCTCCACCATAGCATCAACCCAAACTGGTTGCTACACTGCTTCCTCAAGAGAGGAAGGTTCGGTCTCTACACACTCCCTAACTAGGGACATGTAACCAGTGTACCACTCAGGTGACCTCCTCTATTTGCGCTGAGAATATGGTTGTCCCACATTCTCTCGTGCATCCATCATTAACCTGTCATCTTCCCTTGAGTGTTTCTGCCCATCTCTGGAAGGCTCAGCATGAGTGGATGTCTCCACTCTCGGATCCTTTGCATGTGGCTGCTCTGCATCAGTTTGAGGCTCCTCCTCCTTACGAACTAAAAGTTCCTCCTCTGTATGCAACTTGAGCTCCCTCTCAAGTGATACTCGCACGGCTTTCTGCTCGTCGAACTTCAGATCTTTGCGTACCACTGTCCTCTGACTGGTAGGCAGGAACACCCAATAGTTATGGGGTGTATCAGTGTACCCCACAAGTATCCCTAACTCAGCTGTTGGATCTAGCTTCTTCCAGGAATCTTCGGTCACATGGAAATAAACTGATGATCCAAAGATCCTGAAGTGACTCACATCTAGTTGCTTCCCGGAAAAGGCTTCCATTGGTGTCTTCATCCCTAGTATACGGTGCGGGCTTCTGTTCTACAAGTATACTGTTGTATTGCATGCCTTAGCCCAAAAATGAAGTGGTAGGCTTTGGTCATGCAACATCCTTGAGTTTCTCCCACAATCGATTTGTTCTTCCTTTCGGCTACCCCATTCTATTGTGGGTTATGGGGTGCCGTCAACTCCCGTTTAATTCCTTCTGCTGCGCAGAAGTCCTTAAACTGTTGGGAGACATACTCTCCACCATTTTCGCTATTCAAGGCCCTTATTTTCTTTCCATATTATTTCCTTGCCAAGGCTTTAAACTCACAAAACCTTGAGAAGGTCTGGTCCTTCTTCTACATAAAATAGATCCAACATCTATGAGAAAAATCATCAATAAAAATAACATAGTACCTTTGTTTAGTAGTGGAGGTTGTAAAGAATGGTCCACACACATCTATGTGAACTCACTCCAGGATTGCTCTAGCTCTACTGTCTCGATCTTGAAAGGAAGATTTTGCATACTTACCCAAGGTACAACCTTTGCATGTATCCATCTGCTCCAGTTTTCCCTTTAGAAGTCTGGTAGAAATCTGCTACATGATCTTTAAGGCCCCATGGTGCAAGTGGCCCAATCTTCTATGCCATAGCTCGCCAACATCTTGGCTCTACACCAACTCTGATTTGGAACTCAATGCAGCACGGTCGTCTACCTCTATCTTGTAGAGATTCTTTACTCGAATCCCAATCCTCTTGGTCTATCCAGTGCCGATATGCCTTAAGAATACCTTTCCTTTACTAAAGACTACATCATAGCCTTTGTCTTCCAGCATAGTGACAGACACAAGATTCTTCTTCAGACCTGGTACATACTTTACATCAGTTAGGGTGAGGGGAGCTCCATGCTCCCTTTGAAACACAACCGTACCTTCACCTGAAACATGGTACTTTCCATCATCACCCATCTCAATCTACATCTGGAGATCCTTCTCCTCCAAGGTACTGAAAAGATTCTTGTCGTTGGTCATGTGGAATGAAGCTCCACATGACAATGAAAACATCTCACTTTTGATTTTTCAAATTTCTTCCCACCATGGGAAGAGCTGGATTTGGAATGGGACACCTTCCCTTTCCCTTTCCTCACCTTACTCGCTAAGGTTAGATTTTCTTCATCATCTTGCTTTGATGAAGATCCAACTCTGGTGCTTCTCCTTATCTCCTCCTGCATCAAATCTGACCAAAGTTGTTCCCATTCTGGCAGAGTCTCTCTTCCATTTACCGAGTCTTGGTAGCTATTCCAGCTCTTAGGAAGACCGAGGAGAGCTAGACTCACCATGTCATCATCTGCTTTCGTGATCCCTACACTTCCAAGCTCATCCTTGTAGGTGGTGAGCTTGTTCAGATATGTAGAGATCATGTCACCCTTTTCACACTTTATTTTTCGAAGCTTGTCTTTCGGCACCAGCTTCCTCTGATCACTGCTGTGTTGATATAGATCCTTCAATATTTTCCACATTGAAAACAATGTCTCCTTCCCATGGAGACTCGAGACTATGTGGTCTCAAACTCCCTCCAGAAGTATTCTCCTCGCTCTAGCCACACATTTCTTCCATTCTACCAATTCTTGGGCATTAGCTGCTGCTAGCTTGGGGACTTCTTGATCAATGGAGTCCTTTAGACCGTTGTCCTCTAATACCACTTCCATGCGATCCTTCCAGGCTATATAATTCGAGTTGCCATCAAGGCCATACTCGAGTCTTAAACCATTGAACGCCATTGGTGAAATTGAGATGTGATAAGAATTCGAATTCTATAATCAAGAACTTTGAACTTTGAACTTCTCCCTTCTTTGTATACTGTTCTTCACTTTGATCACCTTTGCTTTGATACCATGTAGAAATTCCCACTATAGATCAACAGATTATGCAATATACTATAGCAAAATACTTGATCTACTTCTACAAACAAACTTGCGGAAGCTTAGTTGATTATGAGCAAGATCAAATAGAACACATATAACAGAGAATGAGAAATCAATCACACATGAACACAAAAGAATACTCTGGGGGAAGCCTCAGCTAAAAACCCCGATCTCTGTATTATCATACAAGTGGAAACATGTCCAGATTACACAAAGCTTTAGCTCACAAGCTATCCAACTCTTAGTACAATCCCTCAATACAGCTCACAGATTGAATAAACACAACATATGTATTCCTCCAATACTCCAAGCCTCCTATTTCCTTGCACAGTTTTTCCTGGGGTCCAATGCTGTCACCTGTGTGAATTGGCCTCATCACATGCTCATCAAACTCAGAAGTAACTGCACAATATCCAAGGAATGAATTCCTTCTACATGCAAGAGATATCCTCAATGGAATATTCCTACAACTGATAGTACATTGTCCCATCATCTGATCTCAACTGGGTCTCTAACTGAATTGACATGCATGAGTTATTTATGAGAGAATATTCAGTTATTTGAAGTGCAGCAGTTACATGCATGCATGCATTAACTAATTGAACTCACAACCAGTTCCACAAACTGTTGGAACTAATCTAACTAGACTTAACTTAGTTAACTGAGCTAACTAATTACAACTCAAAGTACAACTCATCTTGATCTCCTTTAATCAAGGTATAAATTCCTCAATCAAAGGGGAAACTATTGCATGTCTTCACATAGACTTCATGTTTGATTTTCTACAACTAACTCAAGATGAATTAATTAATTATTTTACAAACAATTGCTAAGATCAAATTTGAATTTTAATTCTCAATTTTAGTTTAGGGACTAACTAAAATTGGAGTGTATCCTGAAATGTTATTTATAGCAGTGTTATTTTAAGCACTTCTACTTTTAGCATTTCTTGTTGCTATTTTCAACAAAACCCACTGTCTCTAGAAACTGCGCAGTTTTGTCTCTCAACGGTCATGTCTGCCTTGGATCCTAAAACCGCGTAGAGGTTTCCTCCCATGACCTCATCCCACAACAGTGCCTTGCATTTTAAAACTGTGCAGTTTGTCCCTCGACTGTTCAATCTACCTTACATCCTTGTTAAATTTAGGTATGTTCTATGCTTAGAGCAATTTACTTCAATTTTTCATAATAGCCTAATGTCAATATTCAGATTAGCAATCACATTAGCATGATGATAAGTTGTAGATAGAACATAAACATAAACAACAAAAAACAAGACAAGACAAGAGGACACAAGATGTGGCACTAGCTAGGGACAAACCCCAATGTGGGGAAACCCTTGATCAATTCTTCTTATATTCTTCAATAGTCCAGCAGAGAGAGAGATAGTACAAATATACAAATTTAAGATTTTGTGAAAGCAATAGAAAATCCTTGACCAGAGAGGTCAAACAAAACTGGATCTTTTATCCAAGTGGCATCAACATGATGCTCATCAAACTGAGCCAAACATAGTCAAATCTTGACCCAAAACATTTCCCAGAATTCTGATGTCTTCTTGCTGCACTAGCTGTCACTACTCCAACATTCAGTCCTCTTCCTTCATACAGTCAATAATGCAGGTCTTAGAGGTGAGGATCCACCACTTGTGCAATCCTTCAAACTTTGCTACTGGCTATGGCCTACGACCTAGCCCATCAACAAGTTAAGCCTATGATATTCAATCAACAATTAATAATATCAGCGCAGCTGTATTTAGTCCAACAAGCTTGACCCAATCTGAATATACTGATCTAATCTTGAACTAGGACAAATTTCTTCAATGTAATGACCGATGTTTGCCAACCTTATAAATTATCCTCATGAATAGTCTCAACACTGCACTGTCACCACACTTCTAGGACATAGTCAATAAGAGATTTGATGTTGTCAACATGATGACTAGTTAGGGCACTTCTTGGTCGTAGCTTAGGGATCCAAACAACCCTTAAACAGTAGATCCTAGCTCCTCCTTTTTGCGGATTCTTCTGCCCTTCAAATCGAGCTCAAGAACAACACTAACATGCCCAAACAGTCCTCAAATAGGCCACACTGTCACCTACATAAATGTGGCATTATGACAACGGCTTAGGTGACTGCAACTTGGTCTCTTAGAGCTGCATATAAGGGCTTCTCCTACTATGGCTTAGAGCATTACTAGATAGCTACTTGAGACCTCCATTTGCTATGGTTGGAACCTCCTTCTTTGACTACAACTTGGGCAGACTAGGACAGTGGATTAGGGCCTTCATGAATTGCGTATAGAGCCTCTTACTTGCTACAATTAGGGCTCCTTAGACTACGGTTAGGGCACCCTTAAGTCTAAGGATATATCTCTTCCTTAATGCTATTAGAGCTCTCCTTTAACAGTGGCCAAATCTCTCCCTTACCTGTGGCTAAGACTCTTCCTTACTGTAGCTAGGGTAAGGCAAGATCTCCCTCCCTTTAAGACTGCATATAGGGCTATCCTTTAGACCTCACCTTCCACCAAAACCCAAACGAGTGGAGAGTGAGATCACAAGATATGAATGTCAAAATGACTTGAAGACCTATTCTATTTATAATAAAACGTTGAGGATAAGTTGGGGTAATTTGGTCATTGGCCGACCTTGACAAATTGTCAAGTAATACAAATAAATTCTTATCTCCATGAATACACATCCTAATCGGATGATCTTTAGATCAATCCTACACCTCTCAGCGAGAGGAGTCTAAGAAAAATATCATCTGCCATAAATAAGATGACCCACATGGAGTTTGGCCCTATTTTCCAATTTTAACAATCCTGAAACTACGCAGATGTGTCCTCCCATGACCTCATCCTGCAACACTCACTGCCCACTGAAACTACACAGATGTGTCTCTCAGTGATCACAAGAAGGATGACATGCTAGAGGACTCTCAAGGAGCTGAGGAAGAAGATAAGCATACCAAGGAACCCAAGGTATGATAGAAGATCAAGACCACATGAAGGTTCCATCTAATGCACAACCTTTTGGAGGGAAAGAATAAGTACATTGATGGAACATGGGGAGACGATGAGTGGGATGAAGAAGGAGAACACATGCTAGAAGATGTACTTGTAGTTGGATAAACAAGAGAAGAAGATCCAAGACAAAGCAAAAAGAACACATGCATACAACCATCTTGCAAGACCAAGACCATTGAAGACCCCACAGCATCAAGTCATGTGGAGGAAATGACAAAGCACATACGAGAGTACATCCATCACTTAGCAATGCAACAACTTGATATGGACACCACAACCAGCCAGTACATGTCAGCAGTGTCATGAGTTGTCAAGGCCACATCACTACTATGGGCCATATCCGTTGTAACCGAATGTAATGTAAAGTGGATGTAAATAAAGCAAAATTAAAGATGCAAAATAAAGAAAAATAGAAAATATTGGAGAATATCATAAACTATAAATCCCACGTAAAGTCCTGATGCAAAGTGTCGAAGTGATTCATGGCGGGCAGTACTGAGTAGTCAACCTTGTTTTGATAGTGCAAGAAACCAAAGGATACGCCAAGGCCAACCTTTGAAAGACTGTCAGCCACCGTGTTACATTCTCGGTATACATGAAATATGGTACATGCAGAGAGAGATCCCAGAATGTGCTTGATCCTACTAAGCCAACCCAGAAGAAAGGGGGTAAAGAATCATGTAGTTCCCTTGATACCATCAATAAGAGCCTTAGGGTCCCCATAGATATTCAGTGAGCTTATTTTCTTGTGTTCTGCAAACCATAGCAACCCTCACAAAGCAATAATCTACGTTCCAGTGTCAGATCCAGAGCCACCATACCACCATGTTTGTGATTAATAACGTGTAGATTTTAAAAATGCCAGTAAAGTTAAATAAGAGAAAAGTTCGTAAATACCTGTCAAATTTAACCATTGTTGAGGATATTTCATGATTTCATAAACTAAATTCACAACATCTTAAGGATATTTCATAATTTCCAAAATTTACACCATCTTAATGGTATTTCATGAATTATGTTCTTTACATTGAGTTGAGTTGAAAGCAACTTTATGGAAAAAGGGATAATTAGCAGTTAATACCACTAAATGTTAGTGATTGATTGTGTGGTCTAGTTTTAAAATTATTTTTATTTTTACTATTATTGAAATTGGTGTATGAGACCCCCTTGTTTGTGAGACAAGGGACCCACCTGCGGCCAGGAATTTGACTATTCAATACATACTCTACCCCCCTTTGGTTTTCAGCTTGTGACCTCTTAGGAGGAAATACATGCTCAAGTCTACAAAGGCATACATATTCTACCCCCTTTGGTTTTGAACCTATGACCTCTTAGGAGGAAACACATGCTCTTAACCATTAGGCCCACTCAAGTTGTATGTCTTTGGATATATTTTTTTATCCAGCTTCCCTTAACTCACTTGTCATTTTCCACCATCTTAGGAATATTTAAAATTGAGACCTTAAATATTTACATTACAGGCATGACAAAGACTACCACAATCTGGGAGCAATGTCTTTGGATATATTTGCTTTGGATATCTTTAAAATGGAGACCTTAAATATTTACATTACAGGCATGACAAAGACTACCATAATCTGGGAGCAATGCCTTTAGATATATTTAAAATTAAGACCTTAAATATTTACATTACAGGCCCGACAAAGACTAGCATAATATGGGAGCAAGGCGATGTCTATGGATATATTTGCTTATCCAACTCCCCTTAACTCACTTGTCATTTTCTACCATTTTAGGGATATTTAAAATTGAGACCATAAATATTCACATCATAGGCATGACAAAGACTACCATAATCTGGGAGCAATTGAAGAGCTCATAATTCAGAAATTATGGATTGAGTACATAAAATGAGCAATGTGATTAGAAATCTTGGTACCCAATTCCAAAACAGAAGCAGAGGTTGCGTCCGGTCTAAAATATAAGCTCGAACCCCCTCCCTAGTTCTTTGGCATTTAAAAAAAACTTGCTACTTGCAACATATTGCACTTAAACATAGTTTTGTCACACATCAATAAAAGTTTCTATCTTCACAGTGTATTGCATTGCAACAAAGTTTCTATCTTTGTGGTGTATTCATGACAACAAAGTTTTTATCTTCGCAGTGTATCACATGACGATGAAGTTTATGTATTTGTGGTGTATTGCATGGCAACAAAATTTCTATCTTTGTAGCATATCACACCGCAACAAAGTTCTTTGTGATGTATTGCACTGCGACAATTTGTAATTATTACTACTAAATGTGGTACGCTAGACTACATGGTATAATTTTATTTATTTATTTATGTTACTGTAACTCAGAGGCATCTGAACCATCAAATTCACTCAGGAATCATACCCAACTTGGGGCACACCAACCTGTAACATGGTTGGATTTTTTGTACCGACAGGGTTCCGAATTGGTGACTTTCACACAAGGAATGCTTTAATAGAACATTACATCTTCAACTGTTCTTTTGCACAGTGGGAAAACCTATTATAACTCGGTTGTCAAACCAGCAGTGGGGATAACCATCATTGATTGCTATCTTCTAATGCAGGTTGACTCATCACTGTTATTCAAGGAAAACCATGCCACCTGTAATTACCCATTGGTCGTCCATAAGGGGGCAGGTTTTGACTCCCGCCAGATGCCTCTAGGTCTCAGGTCATTAAGCCGTGTTCGTATGTCGAGGAAGACGAGCTCTTAGCCAAGCAGAAGCAGTGTTAGGGCATACTCCAAGCCAACATTGCATCTTCAACTCAATTCGTAAGTAATTTTAGAATTGTTTTTATTATTATAAAAATTTGGATATATTTATTTATCAAGCCTCCATTAACTCACTTGTTAGTTTCCACTATCTCAGGGATATTTAAAATCAAAATCTTAAAAATTAACATTAAAAAGTATGGAAAGCAATGTACAGTAATCTAGGGATCAATTGAAGAGCACATAAATCAAAGAATGTGGATATTTAAAATCAAAACCTTAAAAATTAACATTAAAAAGTATGGAAAGCAGTGTATAGTAATCTAGGGATCAATTGAAGAGCACATAAATCAGAGAATGTGGATTGAGTGCATAAAATGAGCAATGCAGTGTACAGTAATCTAGGGATCAATTGAAGAGCACATAAATTAGAGAATGTGGATTGAGTGCATAAAATGAGCTATGTCGTTGAAAATCCTGGTGACCAAATTCACATTAAAGGACATACTGTTCTAGAACATAAGCTCCAGCCCCCTCCCTAGTTTTTTTGTATTCTGAAGAAACTCGCCTCTTGTGATGTATCGCACATGAACTTACTTTTACCACAAAATTTTCTATCTTCGTAGTGTATTAAACCTCAAGAAAGAAACTATCTTAAGTGTATTGTATTATATTAAAGTTTCTATTTTCATGATGTGAAATACAATCTTACAGTTAGTAAATTTGTTACAGTTGGTAATATTCATTTTGTATTTTATCTGTTCTCATTTTTTGAAATTATAGCCATATTCTTAAATTGCCCCTAAGCAGTATAAACTCAAAGCACAAACTACATAAGAGAATCGAAATTACAAATAGAAAAAATCACTGCAGGTTTGATTGATTCTTGAGCAAGCTTGACTGTCTGGTGAGTATCAGCAGACTAGTGAGTCTGACTAAATTTCACCAAGTCATGCTAAGTTTGGGAAAAGCTTCACAGCATTCCAGCGAGATAAGTGAAGTTGGTGAGCTTCCTGAGTAATTGGTGAGTCCTGTTACTTCGATCATGGCTAGTGATACTTGGTATATGGGAAAATAATCATCATTCAATCCATAGAAAATTACAAGAAACTACATCAAGTACAATAAAGAAACTTACTCCCACTGCCAACATAGGTCAGGAGGGCAAGCATATATGGCAGCCCCATATCAGTATCTCTCATATAGTTTCCAGGAAATATGGATATCAGGAGAGATTTGTATTGTCAGTTCATCCAAAATTCTGTGAAATACAATCCTACAGTTTGTAAATTTGTTACAGTCAAAGGTGGATTGCATCTTATTCACCTTAGCAATGAAAGGATCTTTTTCCAGAGAACCGAGTAAAAAGGTTGGGCAACTAATGATTACAAAGCGAGGTCCCCTAACAGAACCACCCTTCAGTGACTTAGAAGGAAAACTGTGGAGATGTGTTGAAATTTTTTCATAAGGATCTTGCAAAACCACAATCCCAAAATATATGTTTCATGTCTTTTCTGCTATCGGTAGGGCCCGCCCTAGATAAAATGTGCTTGTTGGCTAGCCCTTGATAAAGGAAGAGCCAACCAGTTACTCTGAACACGAATGCTCATGGGTATCTCCATAAGCCATCAATCCTTTTGAGCCATTCTCCTTCTGGATCACTGCCTTTCTGTCTCTTGTGAAGTTTAGCAATCGCCGAAGACATTACTCTATTGCACCTGTAAAGAGTGCAGTTGTTATATCTGAAAATTTAAATAGGTCCTCATTCTCTCCTTCCAACTTGGTTCACTACATTTATATTATCTGCTGTATTTCTTCCCTTTAGTTTTCCAGCCTTTCTCTCCCTTGTGTCGGCATCGTAATAATTCTTCAAACCCCTCGTCCACCGACCAAAGGCTGTCTCCGGGTTCGAAACGTTAGCAGTTTTAATTGATAAAATTAAACTTGGCACTAAAAATCTGCCAAACATCCCTATTCTATCTACCTCTTAGTCAAATCAAAGACCATTTAAAATTTGTACGGCCATCTAAAAGCAGGGTTGGTTTAGGGGCCTAATTTTTGGCCCATTTTTTCACACACAAAACACTGCTTTCTATTAAGTAAAATGAGAAGCCATAGTTTAACTAGATTGAGGAATTGTTCAGATAGTTATGGAAATTCCCGGTATATTTGGAAAAAATTCGGCAAAGATTTTTGTAAATCCAAATTATAGTTGTTAAACTTCAAAATTTTAGATGTCCTAGACATTTTTGATGGTGTTTAATTCATTTCCACCATCAAAAACACAATTCAAGCACTGTCTCTACAAGATTTTTTGAAATTTTTTTGCCCAAATTCCAGCGACTTTTGACCGTCCGGGCAATTCCTTCATCTCATTAGACAACTCCAAATGAAAAAATACATATATCAGAGAGGTTCTCAATTGCTGATGAAAACAGAGAAAAATCATAACCAATCAGTCCAATTTAACTTGGATCTGGAAGACAATATCAAAAACCGGTTGATAGTAGTTAGAAATCAACATCGCTATAGACGAAAGACAACAGACAAAAATTCATTATAGCCCAAAGGAAATACAACCGAATAAATGTAGCCAAGTCTTCAACAATACATTCAACAATTCGTAGCACGACAGATTCCAGTATACTAAACAAAATCAGCAACAGTAATTAAACACATCAGATATATATTCTGAATTACCTGTGCGCCCTCCCTGCCACGTCGCAAAACCACGTGTCAATAACCATGGATCCGGTATGAACATGTCCACCGTGGAGCTCCACGTGCTGGGCATCATGTCATCACATAAAACTTTGTGTCCGCGCCGTTTCTTTCGTTTGTTTGGGGTCATTGCTGCGATATTCCATTTTCCCTTGGCCTTTCTGCTCGGGGCCGGTTGTTGGTTGAAGCACCCTACCGAAGATGGCGCAGGACGGCCCCAGAACCTACACACTTCGTCTGGTATGTAGGTGTTGTTGCAAGCGTTTGTTCGAGGTTTAGGGTTTGTGGACCTGTGCGCTTCATCTGGTATGCAGGTGCTGATGCAAATGTTTGTTTGAGGTTTAGGGTTTGTGGTTGGAGCATCGCTTCTGCTTTTCTTGTGGTTTTCCGCCTGGATTTCTTGGTTGTTCTAGACTGTCGGTTGTTTAGGGTTTCTCTGGTGGTGGTCTTATTCACAGTTTTTGTTGTTTGGGGAGGAGCCTGTTGTAGTTTTACTGAGCTCGAGGTAATTGTTTAATTTGTTGTTTTGTGAAGGTTTTTTTTCCTGGTTTTCTGCTGTCTAATGGTTTTTTCTTCTCGTTGCAGGTGTGGAAAAGGTTGTTGCAGGTGTGGAGGTGGTCTGGCGAGCTCCGGGGAAGGTCGGCGACTGTCACCGGTAGGATTTAATTCCTACCAGCGATTTCTCTGTGTTTTTCAACACAAACAACTCTGTTTGGATATTTTGTAAACTTTCTATGGCAGGTTTTGAGGGTTTAGGGTTTTTGTGGATATTTTGATGTTGTTTGTGGCTTTCAATGATGGTATTTGTGAATTTGTGAATTTTCGTTGTTATTTTCGTTGTTTTCGTAGTCTATTTTGTTATTGCAAGACCTATTCGCATAGGCCTAGAGGAACACAGCATTCCATTCATCTTTATTATAGCCTGAACCTGCTCATTCCCATCCCCAAATGTTACAAACCCATATCCTTTTGAACGACCTGTAATGTTATCAGTAATAACCTTTGCCCCTTTCACAGATTGGTATACAGCTCTGAAGGTCTCTTGTAGCAACTTGTCTCTGTCACCAGATGCCAAATCTCCCATGAATATAGTAAAATCTTCCGAACGCTTTTTTGTACCGCTATCCGTTGCCCAATTTAACCTGTAAAATTGTTCATCCCTAGGCATTTGTATCCCATTGTAATTTTGGAGAGCCATCTGGGTCGCTGCCTGGCTCACAAACTCTAAGAAGCCATAACCCTCTGATTGCCCAGTCTACGTATTGCGAATAATCTTAATGGAATGAAGGTCCTAGGCAGAAGCTAAACATCGGTGCGGATAATTCTCATCCATCCAATGCTGCAAACTGCCGAACCAAAGGGTCCTGATTTCCCCGGCGGAGCTCTGTTATTGCGGGGATTGCTGCACCATAACCTGAGGTAGAGGTTGGGGTTGGGGTTGGGGTTGGGGTTGGCGTGGCTGGGGCCAAAACCCAGTTTTGGAGGTAGGGGCATCATCATCAATTGTTCTTGATGTTGTTGCTGCTGGGAATCAATCGTGGGGGCTGCCGTGGGGTCTTGCTGCATCATTCTGAAATCTTTACAAGAACACAAGAAAAAAAATCCCAAATACAGTAATGCGCGCTCTAGTAAATCAATAGTAGCGCGATGGGTATGATAAAATTGTATTAAGGCTGGGGAAATTTTGAACCAGAACTTGCCCCGAGTAGAAAGACAAAGGGAAAATGGAACATCATAGCAATGACCCCAAGCAAACGGAGGAAACCCTCTTGATATGTCTGATAGATTCCTTGTTTTCGCTGTTATTTTCACCGTCCTGTGCCATCCTCGGCGGAGGGCTTCGCCCAACAATCAACCAAGCCAGCAATTACCTCTCCTCTTGGCCAGCAATTCCGCTCTCCTCTTGGCATCAAGGACAAAGCACATGCTTTGTCTGTCAACAAATAAAATGTGTTCAAGTTCTCTGATGTTAACAAGCCTTCAGAATTGTCTTCGTATATAACATTTCTGTTTGTTTGTTTTTCCCCTTCTCTATTAGTTTACAGGAAAATTTTGTTCACGAAGATGGGCTGCCATAGTTGGGCTTCATGCCTTGGTTATCTTGATGTACAATTCTATATATACATGATTACATGATACGAGTTTTACTTACCTGTTGCAATTTGTAGCCACCGCAATTGAGATTTTTGTGTCCTGTTTATTTTTGGGGATGAGAAGATGATTAAATGATGCCAGTTTTACTTAACTGTTGCAGTATGTAGCCACCTCAATTGAAATTTTTGTGTCCTGTTTTTTTTGGGGGTTGAGAAGATGATTAAATGATCCCAGTTTTACTCAACTGTTGTAGTTTGTAGCCACCTCAATTGAAATTTTTGTGTCCTGTTTTTTGTGGGGTCGAGAAGAGATTTGGGTTTAGGTATGGTTATTGGTCAGAAATGCATAGGAGGATGATTAAACTTCATTTGCTTAAGGATTTAGATTATTCTCATATTTACAACAATAATATTGGATGTGACTCCCTGGTCATATGGTGGTGAAGATCTAGACATGGGGTGTGTTGCTATATTAGTGATCTATGTTTAGACCTGGAACCTGAATTTGAATTTGAAGGTTTTCATATTAGTGATCTAGGACCTGGAACCTGAATTTGAATTCGAAGGTTTCATATGGAAAAAAATATAGAGATGGGGTGTTGTTATTTTAGTGATCTATGTTTGGACATGGAACTAGGATTTTGAATATTTGAATTTAAATTTGAAGGTTTTTTCCTACTCTACTTAATAATGAGTGCTCTCAAAAACTTATTATGAGATAAGACTGTCTGGTCATTTGATTTCTATATTTAGCCTTTTTCTTATACCTTTGGCCATTATCTCTTGTCTATTGTTCATATCCAGTGTCGCCACTTTTGCAATGTTTATTTCATTTATTGGCCTGTAATAGTATTATGAATTAGAAGATTGGTTTTCTCGTTCATCGAACGGCAACAAATCATTTTCTAGCTTTGCTGGCATATTCCTCTTGTTAATGAGAAATTTTCTTCTTCCCAGGCAATTTTTGGTCAATTTACAATTATTTAATTGTTGGTTTTGTCTCTTGCATAGAGTCTCTACGCCTGCTCGCAACTTTGAATCTACCTTATCAAATCTGAAAATGACTAAAATAATAATCCTAATGCCCTCAGAATCCTATAATACAAATTTCATTATTTTTTTCCTTTTAATAAATAGATGTCAACTATATTTTAAAGATAAAGATAATTCTAGGCTAGCAATTCCCTCTCCTCTTGGCATCAAGGACAGAGCACAGGGTCTGTCTGTCAACAGATAAAATGTGTTCAGGTTCTTTGATGTTAACAAGCCTTCAGAATTGTCTCTGTATATAACATTTCTCTTTGTTTGTTTGTCCCCTTCTCTATTAGTTTACAGGAAAATTTTGTTCACGATGATGGGCTGCCATAGCTGGGCTTCATGCCCTAGCTATCTTGATGTACAATTCTATATATACTTGATTAAATGATATGAGTTTTACTTAA
>APFE031335215.1:91408-111393 GCA_000404065.3 Pinus taeda
GACAGGCAAACAGGGCTCTCATGGTTATTGCCCAATAGTCATAGTTTTTCCCATTAAACTGTGGGAGCTGGGTGTTAAACATACCCATACCAATGCTTGTGCTGGCCATTCCTTGCATCGTTAGTTATGCTTCAATTTCTTGACTGTATTTTAAAACAAATGACTGCTGCAACAAAAGACTCCTCCTTTCAGCTTCTTTGTCACCTTCAAAGAGCCTAAACCTGCTCTGATACCACTGTTGGGGATTCCTTTACTCCAGGATCTTTTTGCACATGGAAGCTTAAAAAAAAATTAACTGAGAACAGAGTATTGCACCACCATAAAATATTTCTATTCATTAAAACAAATTTACTGATACATATTCATCCTCTTTGCTGAGAGGGATTCACCCAAAAACTTTTCACCCAAAGACAAAATTATTCTGTTACAATTGATTTTTACACTGCTGTGTAAAATCTACATTCACATTTACTGCTGTAAAAGACCTTTTACATTTACTCATTTACCACTGTAAAATGAAATTCTTACATATGCTGTAAAAATTTCTTACATAAGTTTACTGCTATAAAATAAAAAAAATTTCACATTCACCACTGTGTGAAATTTTTCATTACATTAGAAATGCTTGGGATTTCACCTTTCATATTCAAAATAAAAAAAACATTGGCATCCCATTCGTTTCAACAAACCAATACATGCACCTGTATGAAGGAATCCAAAAATCATTCACTGTCGAGGGTCTTTTTCATTTTTACACTGCTGTGTTTTTTTTGGTTCTTTTTCGCTGTTGCAAACCTTCTTCTCCCGTGTGCAATTACAATACATATTTGAATGAAGACTAAAACAAAACATATACCAAAACCAAAAAAAACATTTAATGATAGGTTGACTTACCCATACCTATCTTTAAATTCGCGCCCATACATGCCGTATGAAAACATAAAGTTTTTACCTAAGTCAATGACACATTCATTAAATACATTAAATAAAACGTGCGGTAAAAGTAAACTTAAATTTCTGGCAGGTTGTTGAAGATGATTGTCCATTGACCTGATCGGACGAAATTCGCACACCATCCTCTCACAAAACAATCGAACTTTAGCTTCCAGGGAGTGGGTGGTTTTGTGTCCGTACACTGGACACGTGGCAGCTAGTCGGAGTGTTCGGAGGCCCTCTGACAAAAACAACTTTTTACCAAAAGTGGTGCGAAATAATTTGTCGTTTTCTGAAGTGGTTTTCCAGAGTTAATGCGGGCAGTTGGAAATTAATATTTCAACAAGACAAGGCTGTTGAGCACGGGCATCATTGTGATTAGGATAATAGACCAATCACAAATAATCACCAAGTGATGAAAAGGGAAAATGTAATATACATGATACCCTTTATCATGACCATGCGGCATTGAGATAACGCAAATCAAGAGGAGAGAGATGACCGACAAAACCACTGCAGATTATAGTAGAGGAACTTTCAAGGGCAGTGTTATAACAAAAGTTAGCAGCCACAAAAGTGTAAAGGCCCAAGCAGCCAGGGTGTCAGCATTGTATATCTCAAGAAAGCTACCAAATGTCAACTCAGTGATTCTTCTTCTCTATAGATTGGCTCCTCTAACATACGAAGGTATTTCTAAGCAGGATTGCGAAGGCTATGGAGTCGAGGCTTTATGTGATGTATGAAGAGTAAGCATTAACAAAACATAAATTGTAGCATATGGAAAAAAATGGGAATGGACAAAATGATGAGGGAATAAAAGGAAAGGAAGAAGAGGAACACGGAAATGGGGTGATATGGTGTGAGCATTACGTTGGGGCATAACTTTCATACCTAAATTATGATATATTTGTACAATTAAATTGGTATATGATCTGATATAATAATAGCTATAGGCTTTAGAGGATTAAGATTAGTAGTTGCGAGTTAAGGAAAGACTAATTATGGTTATTTCACTAAAAAAGAAAACAACCTTCTTACTTCCATATGAGCCCTACTCATCTTTGACACAATATTTGTGAAGAGGTAATCTTCTGACAAAAAGAAAGGAATAACCATCTTTCCGCTAAACAAAATGCACTAAACCCTCTCTCTCTGTATCTTCACCCTACTAGGGAATCCCCGGCATAGGAGGGATAGGCAATTCACGATTCGCCACATTCCCCTTGATGAACTTGAGGTTTTTGATGTGTACAAGTATTGGTATTAGAACATTGATATATAACCGATTCCGGAGCAGATATCTAGTGACTTAGGTTTGGGAGAGGATAGATCCCATTGCTAAGGTGACCAGGAGCTAATAAGGCAACCATCGAGGGGAAAGAAGCAAGGAATAGATCACAGGCCGATCGGACAAGCGGGATTTTATATACGCATTTATTTATACCACCTTTGTTTGAGATTTAGAACATCTTGGGCCAAGGGTGCCACTCATCAATGCAAATGTAAAGGGGTTGTTCAATGGCCAAAACACACTTTCTAATCTGCAACTTATTTTGATAGAAAATTGTAAAACAGGTGTAGAAATAAAACAACAAATAAACAAGGGAGAATCTTCTCACATTGCTTATTCCAAAATAAATTTTTAAAGCTTTCACATAAACATGAGAACAAGAAGATTTTGTAACTTTAAAACAATTGGAAAAGAATAATATAACCATACAACAAAGTAGATCAGTACCTCAATGCTTCATTAGTCTTCAAATTGATGCATGAGAAGCTGAACATCACCTCTAAACTACTACAATTTCCTCTATTTCTTCACAAATTTCCATATGCCATTTCCCATGTGAAATGGAAAAAAACTATTTTTTATATGGAGAGGGAAATTCATGTATGTTTACAACCAACATAGATTCATTTTAATCACATTAATCTTAACTCTAGATCTACCAAGTCCCGAGAGAGATCAAATGTCTCAAGATGCAAAATTTTTTATGAGTGCAAAACTTCAGAAAAAATTTACACCTCAAGAAATTTCATATTTCTTGACACATGATAGATTTGGAGTTGATATTGATTTATGTTGATCCTTTATAATGTTATTTATATTTATATTAATTTTACATTTCCTTAGATAAAAATATTTTTATTTTAAATTTTAATAAAACTCTCATAATACATATATCAACATGCATATATTCATGATCAATTATTTTGACATGTTTTATGAATTTTTATTAGCCCTTGCTATATTTTGACTATAGCAAGTGCCTTGCGATCAAAGTTTTTTGACCCCTCTATTAATTTTGGTCATTTTTAGGTGTATAACCAAAGTTTTTGAGATTTCTTTTTATTTATGATTTTTCTTAAATTATTAAAACAATTTTATATTTTTTGAAAAATGTATTTCTCATTTTCTGATCAGCCTAGATCATTTCGATGGGACATAATATCCCTAGTGGTGTGCATTTTTTTCCCTGTTTGTCAGTGCTTGACAAATAATTTTAAAATGGAAAAAAGGCTAATTTAGTGAGTGGTCATTTTGTCAGTGAGTGCTTTGACACTGACATTGTTATGTTTGACATTATTACTGCTCTGCCTAATGATGCCAAAACTGATGGGGTGCTAGGTCCATTAGGTAAGCGAGGGCGGATGAGGGTGAAGTGGCCTAAACAAATATCATGCCCTGAACAAAATGCATGATAGTTGTGTGGAATAATAGGTGTATGAAAGCAGGGTTGTGTGTAGAGTAAAGGTTCTCTTGCACATACCCCTCTTTCGCACTAAGGTGTTTCCTCCGTCGTCGTTGCTAAATCCATTTCATGGGCTCTGTAATTGCACTACATAATTCATCGGTTGGTCGTAGATGCACTAGCCACAATTATGAGTGGTCATATAGTGCATATTGCCACTATAATACAACTTAACGTCATATTAGGCGGGATACTGTACTTTAATGATTTCATTAGACTCAACAAACATAACATATAGTGCTAGTAGGTGAGATTTATCGACATTCACAAACATGAAGTGGAGCTTTTCTACACTTTTGTAACATGTAGTATTGTAATAAAGCATTCTATTAATGTGGTCAAATACACATAGACGTCATTAAAACCTTGCACAAATCTAATATTAAAATCCAAATTGAACCTCATTGTGTTGCTATGGAACAAATGCCTAAAGATGGAGCTAGAGTTCAATTATGCTTCCAAATTGTACTTCCTCCCCTAAGTTGCCTCATCATGCTAGGGGAAGTGGCAACTCCCCTGACATGAGCAACCATTGCTCCAACACCCACTAGTGGATTATTTTGGGTGCTTAGGTAATGGACAAACACAATTTATTTGTCTTTCGGTCTTCTTGCTGGAGGGACTGATGATGTCTTAAAGGAGACTGAATGAACAAGTGAAGAGGACAAGCAGAGGGTATTTGTAAGCATGTGCTTAGGGGAATAACTTCTATAGGAAGTATCATGGTTGAGAGGAGCCAAATATTCCAATAATAATTTTCCAAACAACCAAATTCAAGTCGATATTTCTTGCCTACTGTGTTTTTAGAAAATAAAAACCAAATAGTTAATTTTTTGTTCATGATTCTCTAAAGTATTCATTGCAGAAAATTAGAATATTAAATAAATATTTTTTATGAAGCATATCAAATTATTCTATGAATGCAATTTTTACTTTAGAATGAGTAAATTGTATTGGTGTGGCTGTGTGTATAGATATATATATACATATAAGAGAAAACATCAATAGAGATTTTGTTCAAATTTTCTAAACATACGTCATATACCCAACAATACATAACAATTGCATTGGTGTGAAAAAGGAAAACTACTTCAGGTAGGTATAATTTTATATGAATCGTGGTAAAAAGGAAGGAAACTCAGTGAAAGCTCAACTAAGTATACACTAGAGAGTAAAAGAGAAAAAAAATACTCTCTTTCATTCAAATAGAGCATGGATAAAGTTATGTAAAGGGAAAGCTATTAAACAATAGTCAGGGTCAAAGATATTGAACCTAATAAAGTTTAGATTCATAGAAAATGTTAAATATTAAATACAACTGCAAGCAAGAGAGCCTAGGGCTAATATTTTTCAAAGAATTGGAAGTGCATGACCATAGATACACTCATAAGAATTACAAAGACAAATGAGATAGGACTTTGGTAGTGAAGTCGTGGACATAGTAAGTAAGTACAATAACATTCGACTTGGTAAGAGATTCAATAGTCCTATGAGCTGGAAAAGTAAATGCCAATTGGAAACATCAAAGGAAAAGAAAAAAAATCCATCTTGTACAAATAAGAAATACCTCCAATGACAAATCAATATGTAAGTGTCAATTTCATAGTCTAGTTATAAGGATGCAAAACCATGGGACTTAGAAAATCATTCCAATGAGAATGCACATTTGAAAGGGTTGCAAATGAATTTAAATCATAAATATATAACGAAAAATAAATATTTTACCTAAAGAATCTAAAAGAAAGTAAGAAATAGTTCAAATGTAATGAAATGGTGTCACAGTGTAAAAGTTACCTCTGACCTTAAATTCTTAAGCGAACTCAATACAAAAATTACTTGTCTGAAGGAAATAGTAAAACGATGAATGACAAAGATGGAACATTGGTTCTTTGTTGTTATTATTTAAGAAATTGACCTCTAAAAACTTAGTTACAAAGAAGGTGGCCACAACACTCAATGAGGAAACGAAAACACTGACGAGAACTTGTGTGTAGTTATTACACACGAGTAAAGCCCTAAAATTCTCATCATTGTTTATTATGTAGGGTAAATCGCCACTATTGGTTTGGGAGGTCAAAAGGACCGTGCATGGAATCACCATAGAATGCCACATATGTGGGTAGAAAATTATAGAGAAAACTCATAAATGTTTTATAAACTATATCGAAACTATCATATAAAGTCCAGATTAATATAGTTAAGATATGAGTCTTAATATAAGTGGATGCAATTCACTATAATCAAATCAACATTTAGCATATTCAATGCGATTGATATAAAATATACGTAAGTGAGTTTATAATACGAAGAACTTGGATAAAGTTAAAAATGATGCCTATGGTAATTTTAATATAAAGGTAGTATATGCATTGAAGTATAGGAATGCATATAAGTCCGATGCAATAGGAATTAAGGAAATATATTTTTTATTAGATAGATTCCTTGAATTATAAATAAATTATTGAAAGGAAAATATTTAATAAGTGGTAATTATGATTAAACTCCATAGACCAAACTCAATGTGAGCAATAAAATAATTATATTGGTAATATAGGAATTTAAACCTTGATTCCATGAAATGAAATGATAGTCTTATACGACACTTATGAATAGAGAAATGTTTTGGCATAGTTTCTCAAAGCCCAAAAACTAAGTATATTAATGTGTTAAGAATTATGAGATTTAAATATAGATGTGTTGGCGGTGTTGAATACCTCCAATGGTAACAAGGTATCCCTAATATGAAGTCCCAATTAGACCTCACACCGTTTGGAGTAGGAACCCCAACCAAAAAATAAGGTCGGTTGTCATTATCTTAAAGATTTTTCTTGGATGTAATAAACTACACAAGAGAAACACATATACTTTCGAGATAAACAAGTAATTTATCCTTGTGATGTATTCAATTGCAAAGTGTATAATGGTTCTTTCACGAAAAATAAGAGAAATTGAGTCTTTAATAGAAAAGTAATAATACTATCCTAATAAAGATGCACACATATATATGAAAGAATCGTTAATAATCTTGCGAAATAGTTCGCAAATAAATAACGGTCATGAAAGAAAAAGACCTGATTCAAAGATGCATGCTAAAGCCAACAAAATAGTTCATTTTCATTAGTATGTGTTAACATAAACATACATCGCAAACAATGAAAGAATAACTTTACAATCATTCATGATATATGCATGAAAATTGTGTCAATTCCAAGAGATTCAAATTATAAAGTGAAAGTTCCAAGATACACTATCACACTAGTTCCAATAGTGGAACGTTAAGCAACTACTTTCTTCTCAAAAGACTAATATTCTCTCCTATGCCTAACTTGAGAAGCGAAGGTGAAACTTCCTTTACTTAAGTTATGAGGGTGTATACATGACAAATGAGATGACTCTCCACCTCCCTTGTGACTCATGAGCTCCCCTCATGACTTTTTAGCTCCTATATGACTTTTCGAAATCCTATGAGACCCTTGAGCTTTTATATGACTCTTCACATTCTATGTGTGAACCTTGGGCTTCCACACATCTTACATTTGTAGACTTTCCTGTAGATTCACAAGCTCATGTAATCTACTAAAACAAGAGACAAGAATTTTCTTCTACTATTTACAGCAAAATCACATAAAGATCAAGCAAAACAATAATCGACAAGAGGAAGAACATCAAAGGCACATAAGACAATAAATATCTGGGGAAAGCCACAACTTAAAATCCCACTATTTGTATTGCATTAATCAGAAATTCAATATGAGATTACAATGCTTGTTCTCACAAGAACAATCCCAACACTCAGTAAAATCAATCTCTAGCTCACAAGCAAACTCTTGGCCAACACTTAGCCAATTCTCCATCTCTCCAAGCCCCTATTTCCTTGCGCAATTCCTATGGCTGATTAGCCCATCTTGAAGGGAAATTAGTGCATCCAAAACTGCATAATCCCTTCAAGGTTTAGTTCCTGATTGCATGCACTATTTGTACAACTCAGAAAATTCTACAACAAATAGGACACTGTCCCCACACTCTAGTCTCAACTGGGTCTTTCTCTGATTTGACATGCATGAGTTTTTGATGAGGGAATCTTCAGATAACTAAAGTAGCACTAGTTGAGTTCATTAATGACCCAACTAACTGTTAACTCACTATTAGTTCCTCAAACAATTTGGAACTAATTTAACTGAACTTAACTAAGTAAACTAAATTGTCTAATTACAACTCACAATTAACTCATACTAGAATCCTATAAAATAGGGAGAACATACACATGATGACAAAAATACTTTCAACTCGAAATTCCTAAGTTAACTAAGTCAAGTTAACTTAGTTAACTATTACAAGTTTCTATGAGAAAATAATTCGATTTTAATTCACATTTTAATTCAAGGACAAACTAAACTGGAATTTCTGATCCAATTTTAATAATCTCTTGTTCCTATTTTCAACAACATTTTCTCATTTTTGAAATTACATAATTACATCCACAAATGATGTGGAAAAATACACTTACACATAAGACTCTTACGGTGACACTTGGAAAAGCCATAACTTGGAAATGATGACATGGAACTTTGTTGTAAAGTGCTTATTCCAAGCTTCTCTCCTTTTTGCCATCTTTGTATCTTCATGATAGATCTTGCATGTACATTTTCATCCTCCAAAAACCGGGAAAGATATGGAGTCTTCCATGTGATATTGATCTTCCTTCTTCTGTCATGATCCGATGTGAACTCATTTGCTTACTTGATGATCTCCTCGTGGTTCCAGGTTCACAAGTGTCTTCTTATGTCATCTCCTTAACATCCTCCTTGAGCATCATCCTGTCATGTCAAGATAACAATACCTACAAATGGAATCCACTCATGACAAGATGACATCAGTCTCAAAATATCCTAACCTATCTTATTCCTCGTGCAACATGTTCATTGAGTTGGGACAAAGTGGGATTGAGGAAGAGGCTTAGGGATTGTGTTGTCACCCTCTGCAAAATGTGTTTTAAGCCACTAAAAGAGGACAAAGGAGCAGATATTTTGCAGCTTAATCCCCAACAACATAAGCCTGCAAAGATAAATCAGACCCCCTCCAGTGGATAGTTCTCTAAATTAGCTTTCCAACAGTATATGGAACTCCTCAAATGGACTCCAGAGTTAGAAGTTACAACATATTGAAGTTACTTCATGTCATCTTGGGAGATTGGGCATAACTCTTTCTTGGAGAATCCAATTTCAATCAGACTGGTGGCGAGGATGCAGAGGGGTACCATAGTTCGCAATTTTAGACTTTGGAGATCTGAAATTTCAGAGATACATCAAATTCAATATCAAGCTCCTACAAAAAAAAACAAAGTGTGTAGCCTTTTTAAAAAATTGCATAAGTCCTGTTTGAAAACTTAGTTTGAAGTGAGTAAAAGGGAATAGTGAAGAAAATTATCATTAGTTGATGCCCCAAAGAAAGAAAATGGCATGAGGGCTTCACTCACTGAACCTCTGACATAGCATGTGCATTCGTGACATATTAAACAATACCCTTAATTTGACTACATATTGGAAAATACCTCTAAAAATCACATTATTTAACCCCTTGCCAATATAAATCCAATACACCTTCCCAATTTATAAAACCCCTATTTTCACTAAATACTGTATGTATCCATTTTTTTATTCACCTTTTTTATACCATTTTATTTTTATATTCCTGGTATAGTGACATGATGCCTCTCTTATGACCCCAATGCATTCTACAATGCACCTTTCTTCTTTTGATATACATTGTAAATGCATATTAGTTTCACCTTTCTTCTTTTGATATGCATTGTAAATGCATATTAGTTCTCCCACAATGCAATTACTTAACCCACACTCAAGCACATCTCACTATGATTTGTGGCATTTAATGGTCTAAGGCACACAAAGATCAACCATGTTTTAGGAAGATTCGTTATGTGCATGTATATAAAATAACATATAAATTGATCTATATGATGATGAAAAATCAATTGATGAATTTTTATGAATAGGTTTGCAACAAATAAGGAGTTCAAGCACAAGTCTAAACCCTCTAGATGCAAGACAACTATCTACAACTAAGGTTGGGGCCCCAAAATCTCAAATCAAGGGTGCAATCCCAACCTACACATGCTTAGAAGAAGAGGATGGACAACTCCAAACATATGCGCTCTTAAGGGAATAACGCGAAAGCATAACATCACCTTTTGATTCACTGTCATCTCACCAATGAGATATGGGCTATCACTCATAAGCTATGTAAATGCAACAATGGATTGGAGATAACATAGAGGCATTAAATGAATGGACTACAACTAGAACATAAGACAAAATTTTGGTTGTAGAGGTGATCTGCTCCATTTGGCTAGCTCAAAACAACGGTGTATTCCAAAATAAACCTCCAAACGTCTACAAGATTTTCTACATGTTGAAGGAAAGCATTACCTTATCATGCACCTCACTAAAGACAAGGCTTCCTTGCACTCTCATACCTTTGAAATACAGTTCTAAAATTTCAGATTACCAAGGATTAAGATAATAATAAAAACAATTTTCAGATTACCAAACATTAGGCACTAGTCTTCTCCCATCTAGTCAATGTAAAACTCAAAATTCTACCTTTCATTTCTTGTTTTAGGGTAAAATCTAGGTTTTTATAACAACCTACATTAACTTCCAGCCATAGAAAACCTTAAACATCTTGGTAATTGTGCATATATTTGACCAAAAAAACATCTTAATAATAATTTAACTTGTTGATTTTTATCATGGTCATTTTAAGGCTGGACGTCTTGATATCTTTGGCTGTTATATGCTATTTAATTTTTAGAATTTGCTAGTTAGACAAACCTTAGTTTTATCTAATATTTTAGCACTAATTTCTAATTGTTTATAACTTGTTTCAAGGGGTAGTATATTGTTGTTGTAGCTTGTGTTGTTGCTGTAATTTCATACCTTTTATTCAAGATTTCACCTAAACACGAGAACAAGAAGAAACAACTAGAAAAGCATAATATAACCATACAACAAAGTATATTAGTACCTCAATGCTTCATTAGTCTTCAAATTGATACATGAGAAGCTGAACATCACCTCTAAACTACTACAATTTCCTCTATTTCTTTACAAATTTCCATATGCCATTTCCTACATGAAATGGAAAGAAACTCTTTTTTATATGGAGAGGGAAATTCATTTATGTTTACAACCAACATAGATTCATTTTAACTCACATTGATTCATCTTAACTCTAGATCTACCAAGTCCAGAGAGAGATCAAATTTCTCAAGATGCAAACTTTTTTATGAGTGCAAAACTTTAGAAAAAATTGACACCTTGAGAAATTTCATATTTCTTGACACATGATAGATTTGGAGTTGAGATTGATTTATGTTGATTCTTTATAATTTCATTTATATTTATATTAATTTTACATTTCCTTATATAAAAATATTTTTATTTTTAATTTTAATAAAACCCTCATAATACATATATCAACATGCATATATTCATGATCAATTATTTTGACATGTTTGCTATTGTTTATTAGTCATTGCCTCTACCAAGGACTATAGCAAGTGCCTCGCGATCAATGTTCTTTGACCCCTCTATTAATTTCGGTCATTTTTAGGTGTATAACCAAAGTTTTGAGATTTATTTTTATTTATGATTTTTCTTCAATTATTAAAACAATTTTATATTTTGTTGAAAAATGTATTTCTCAATTTCTAATCAACTTAGATCACTTCGATGGGACATAATATCCCTGGTGGAGTGCATTTTTTCCCTATTTGTCAGTGCTTGACAAATCATTTTAAAATGGAAAAAAGGTTAATTTAGTGAGTGGTCATTTTGTCGGTGAGTGCTTTGACACTGACATTGTTATGTTTGACATTGTTACTACTCTGCCTAATGATGCCAAAATTGATGGGGTGCTAAGTCCATTAGGTAAGCGAGGGGGGAGGAAGGGCAAGGGGGCTCAACAAATATCATGCCGTGAACACAATGCATGATAGGTAAAACAATATCCAATTGTGGAAATAGTTGTGTGGAACAATAGGTGCATGAAAGCGGGGTTGTGTGAAGAGTAAAGGTTCTCTTGCACATACCCCTCTTCCGCACTAAGGTATTTCCTCCGTCATCTTTGTTAACTCCATTGCAGGGGCTTTGTAATTGCACTACATAGTTCATCGGTTGGTCGTAGGCGCACCAACCACAGTTATGAGTGGTCATATAATACATATCGCCACCATAATACAACTTAACGTCATATTAGGCGGGAGACTGTACTTTAATGAGTTCATTAGACTCAACAAACATAACATACGTTGCTAGTAGGCGAGATTTATTGACATTCATAAACATGAAGTGGAGCTTTTCTACACTCTTGTAACATGTAGCATTGTAATAATGCATTCCATTAATGTGGTCAAATACATAGAGATTTCATTAAAACCTTGCATAAATCTAATATTAAAATCCAAATTGAACCTCGTTGTGTTGCTACGGAACAAATACCTAAAGATGGAGCCAGAGTTCAATTATGCTTCCAACATTGTATTTCCTCCCCTAAGTTGCCTCATCATGTTAGGGGAAGTGGCAACTCCCCTGACATGAGCAACCATTGCTCCAACACCCACTAGTGGATTATTTTTGGTGCTTAGGTAATGGACAAATATAATTTATTTGTCTTTTCGGTCTTCTTGCTGGAGGGACTGATGATGTCTTAAAGAAGACCGAATGAACAAGTGAAGAGGAAAAGCAGAGGGTATTTGTAAACCTGTGCTTAGGGGAATAACTTCTAGAGGAAGTATCATGGTTGAGAGGAGCCAAATATTCCAATAATAATTTTCCAAACAACCAAATTCAAGTTGATATTTCTTGCCTACTGTGTTTTTAGAAAATAAAATCAAATAGTTAATTTTTTATTCATGATTCTCTAAAGTATACATTGCAGAAAATTAGAATATTAAATAAATATTTTTATGAAGCATATGAGATTATTCTATGAATGTAATGTTTTACTTTAGAAAGAGTAAATTGTATTGGCGTGGCTGTGTGTGTGTGTGTGTGTGTGTATATATATATATTTCAAATTTTCTAAACATACTTCATATACCCCACAATACATAACAATTGCATTGGTGCGAAAAGGAAAAACTACTTCATGTAGGTATAATTTTATATGAAACATGGTAAAAAGGATGGAAACTCGGTTCTTAAAATATATATTACGACTTCCTAAGATTTCAATTAAATATTCGTACCAGAGATATTTAATAAAGAAAAATAAAATCTATATACTATTATAGTTAGAAAATTTTGAAATTATTTCTGAATATTGGGTGTTAGGGATAGTCTTAATTAAAGTAATAAGAAGCATACAAAAATTATCAAGTGAAAGCTCAAATAAGTATACACTAGAGAGTAAAAGAGAAAAAATACTCTCTTTCATTCAAATAGAGCATGGATAAAGTTATGTAAAGGAAAAGCTATTAAACAATAGTCAAGGTCAGAGATATTGAACTTAATATAGTTTAGATTCATAGAATATGTTAAATATTAAACACAACTACAAGCAAGAGAGCCTTGGGCTAATATTTTTCAAAGAATTGGCAGTGCATGACCATAGATACACTCATAAGAATTACAAAAACAAATGAGACAAAACTTTGGTAGTGAAGTCGTGGACATAGTAACTAGGTACAATAACATTCGACTTGGTAAGAGATTCAAGAGTCCTATGAGCTGGAGAAGTAAACGCCAATTGGAAACATCAAAGGAAAAGAAAAAAATCCATATTGTACAAATAGGAAATACCTCCAATGACAAATCAATATGCATGTATCAATTTCATAGTCTAGTTATAAGGATGCAAAACCATGAGACTTTGAAAATCGTTCCAATGAGAATGCACATTTGAAAGGGTTGCAAACGAATTCAAACCATAAATATAAAAAGAAAAATAAATTATATACATAAAGAATCCAGAAGGAAGTAGGAAATAGTTTAAATTTTATTACAAAAGATTACTTGAGAAACATTGTTTAGTTGAAGGTGAAAGAAAAAGTTTATTATCACAAAAATAAACCCTATAAAAACTTTCAAGGTTGTTACTTGAATCTCTATAACAAACTCTCGACTAATAAACATTGTAAAGGAAACAAAAAATCCTAATAAGAACAATCAACAAAAATATATGTTTACCAAAAGTTAAAACCCTAACAAATTTAAGCACATAATAATCTTGAATGTAATTTAAATGGTGTCACAGTGTAAAAGCTACCTCTGACCTTAAATTCTTAAGTGAACTCAATACACAAATTGCATGATTGAAGGAAATAGTAAAACGAGGAATGGAAAAGATCTAACATTGGTTCATTGTTGTTATTATTTAAGAAATTGACCTCAAGAAACTTAGTTACAGAGAAGTAGGCTACAAAACTCATTGAGGAAATGAAAACACTGACGAGAACCAACGAGTAGTCATTACACACAAGTAAAACCCTAAAATTCTCATCATCGTTGATTATGTTGGGTAATTCGCCACTATTGGTTTGGCAAGTCAAAAGGACCATGCGTGGAATCACCATAGAATTCCACATACGCGGGTATAAAAGTATAGAGAAGACTCATAAAGATTTTATAAATTATATTGAAACTATCATATAAAGTTTGTATTAAATACCACATTGGAAATGTAGTTAAGATATGACTCTTAGTATAAGTGGATGCAACTTGCTATAATCAAATCAATATTTTGCATGCTCAATGTGATCCATCTATGATATACATATGTGAGTTTATAATATGAAAAACTTGGATAATTATTAAAAATGATGCCTATGATAATTTTAATATAAAGTTAGTCTATGCATTGAAATATAGGAATGCGTATAAGTTCGATGCGCTAGGAATTAACAAAATACATTTTTTTGTTAGATAGGTTCCTTGGATTATAAATACATTATGGAAAGGAAAATGTTGAATAAGGGGTAAATATGATTAAACTCAATAGATCAAACTCAATGTGAGCAATAAAATAACTATATTGATAATATAGGAATTTAAACCTTGATTCCATGAAGTGATAGTTTCATACGACACTTATGAATAGAGAAATGTTTTGGCATAGTTTCCCGAAGTCTAAAAACTAAGTATATTAATGCGTAAAGAATTAGGAGATTTAAATAAAGATGTGTTGACGATGTTGGATGCCTCCAACAATGACAAGGTCTCCCTAATATGAAGTCCCAATTAGACCTCACACAATTTGGAGTAGGAACCCCAACCGAAAAATAAGTTTGGTTGTCATTATCTTAAAGATTTTCCTTGGTTGCAATAAATGACACGAGAGAAACACATATACTTTCGAGATAAACAAGTAAGTTATCCTTGTGATGTATTCAATTGCAAAGTGTATAACGGTTCTTTCACGAAAAATAAGAGAAAGTGAGTCTTTAAGCGAAAAGTAATAGTACTATCCTAATAAAGATGCACACATATATATGAAAGAATCGTTAGTAATCTTGCGAAATAGTTCTCAAATAAATAACGGTCATGAAAGCAAAAGCCCTAATTCAAAGATGCATACTGAAGCCAACGAAATAGTTCATTTTCATTAGTATGTGTTAACATAAACATACATCACAAACAATGAAATTATAACTTTACAATCATTCACGATATATGCATGAAAATTGTGTCAACTCCAAGATATTCAAATTATAAAGTGAAAGTCCCAAGATACACTATCACAATGATACAACACTAGTTCCAATAGTGGAACATTAATTGACTACCTTCTTCTCAAAAGACTAATATTCTCTCATATGCCTAACTTGAGAAGCCAAGGTGAAAATTCCTTTACTTGAGTTATGAGGGTGTATATATGACAAATGAGATGACTCTCCACCTCCCTTGTGACTCTTGAGCTCCCCTCATGACTTTTGAGCTTCTATGTGACTTTTTGAATTCCTATGAGACCCTTGAGCTTTTATAAGACTCCTCAAATTTTATGTGTTAATGTTAGGCTTCCACACATCTTACATTTGTAGATTTTCATGTAGATTCACAAGCTCATGTAATCTACCAAAACAAGAGACAAGAATCTGCTTCTACTCTTTACATCGGAAGCACATAAATATCGAGAAAAACAATAATCGACAAGAGGAAGAACATCAAAGGCACATAACACAATAAATATCTGAGGAAATCCACAGCTCAAAACCCCACTATTTGTATTGCATTAATCATAAATCCAATATGAGATTACAATGCTTGTTCTCACAACATTCCCAGCACTCAGTAAAATCAATCTGTAGCTCACAAGCAAACTCTTGGCCAGCACTTAGCCAATTCTCTAGCTCTCCAAGCCCCTATTTCCTTGTGCAATTCCTATGGCTGATTATCCCATCTTAAAGGGAAATCAGTGCATCCAAACTGTGCAATCCCTTCAAGGTTTAGTTCATGAATGCATGCGTTATCTATACAACTTAGAAAATGTTAGGTCCCTATAATATTAGTGATTCCCCCATTACTATTGTCATTGTAGCCCTTATTATTATTGTTGGGCCCCTATTGTCCCCATATTGTTATTATTGTGCCCCATATAAGCCCACTATTGTTATTGTTGTGCCCTTAAATTATTACTGTTATGTTGGCTTTGATTATATTGTGACCCCTTAGACTCTTATATATAGAAAGGAGGTTTTGTCATTTGTATCGTCCAATAATTGTTCATTTGTGTAATATAAAGGAGGTTTCCCCCTCGAAGAGGTTGATTTCTAAGGCGCTGATCTTTCTTTTCTATCTTTTGTGAGCGAATTTCATGACATTTGGTATTAGAAATTTGGATTCTAGGGTTTCGCTGCTCCAAACAGATCATCGTGGAATTTTTTCTATAATTTTTTTTTGCAATGTTTCAGAAGCCAAACAAAACCCATTTGAGCTGAAATCATTCTGAATCTTGGATCCGAATTTCAGATTTTATCTCACTATATTTTTAGAGATATGACCTAAGGAAGTTAAGGTTTTTGCAGACTCTCGAATTACATTCCAAACAGGGGACCTTGGGAAAAATGTCATAAATTTCTCTCTGAGCATCAGATTGAAATTTCGTAAGAAGTTACAGAAAGAGAAAGGACTTTAGTTTCCTCTATATATTTTTCAGATTCGAAGGTAAAAAAAGTGACATGTGGCATGTCGTACAAGTTTGCTCTATTGAAAAATTATATAATCAGGTCATTTTGGGAGATTGGTTATAACTCTTTCTTGGAGAATCCAATTTTGATTGAACTAGTGGCATTGGAAAGAGGACTCAGAGGGCTACCGCCAGAAGAAATCTCAGACCTTGGAGATCTGCAATTATAGAGATACAACAAATTCAATATTAGGCTTCTACAAATCGAAAAAAGGTGTGTAGTCTTTTTAAAATTTTGCATAAGTTTGGGTTGAAAAATTAGTTTTAAGTTCAAAGGGCATAGTGAAGCATAATTATCATTAATTGACGCCCCGAAGAAAGAAAATGGAAACACCTAGTAAGCAACCTAAAATCTCTATCATGACTCATGAAGAAGAGGAAGAAATGCAACATGATATATCAAAATTACGAGACCAAGTGCAACAAATTTCAATCTCACAAAAGGTAATAGAAGCTAATATTAACGGTTTAAAGAAAGGTATGGAAGCTAAGATGAATGGCACGGAAGCTAATATGATTGGTGTGCAAGTTAAGATGGATGGCGTGGAAGCTAATATGGATGGCATGGAAGCTAAGATGAATGGCATGGACGCTAAGATGGATGGTATAGAAGAAAAACTGAAAGGCAACATGGAAGATTTGAAGATAGATTTGACTAAGTTGCTACAAGAAATGCTTACTTATGGTGAAAGGGTAGTAAAGTAAACTCATGATGAGAATAAAAGAAATGTTAATCATGATTTCATAGACTCTAACTTTGGATTGAATACCCACCATGTTCCAAAGATCGATATGAGGAAGTTTGATGGCAAGGATCCCATATCATGGATACTAAATATGGAGCAATATTTTGATCTCCATAATGTGAAAAACATACAAAAGGTACACATTGCAACTTTCTATTTGTAACCAAATCAGTTTGTATGGTGTCGATGGCTTTGCTCTCATAAACAAATTGTCACTTGGGCAATTTTTAAAGAATAAATGATAGCACATAATGAGAATACAAAAAGAAACACTTTTTTTAGCCATTTGATAAACCTCAAACAAAAGGGTTCAATGAGGGAGAACATTGAGGACTTCCAAAAATTGAATATAAGGGTAAAGGATATTCCAGAGGAACATAGGATTGATGTGTTCATAGGGACTTTAAAGGATAATATCCAACATGAGGTTCACCTTCGGGAACCTGACTCATTGGAGAAGGCATTCAGGTTGGCAAGAAAAATAGAAAGAAAAAATATGGCAACAAGGAAGCCTACCACTCACAACTATAAGGATGGAAGTGTTGTTTCCCCTAGCCTTCCACAACCTACAAGGTTAATTCCCCAAAAATTGGAAGAAAAAAGAGCAAAAGGGATTTGTTATAGTTGTGATAGCAAATAGACTAAAGGTCATAAGTGTTCCGAGAAGAAATTATTTCACATAGATTGTGAAGAGGAGGAAGAAAAGGAACAAGAAACGTCAAAAGAAGAGGATATACACCAGGAACAAACCCTAAAGGAAGAAGAAATGAATCTGACCATATCTTGTAATGCATTGGCTAGAATTGCCACTCCTCAAACTGTCAATGTAGAAGGACATATCAAGAAGAAAAAGGTAATAGTGTTGATTGATTTGGGAAGTAAAAATAATTTTATTCATTGTAAGATAGCCAAGGAATTGAATTGCTTCCTATAACCAGCACCAGAGTGTCAAGTGATGGTTGCAAGTGTAGGAACCATAAATTTCTCTAGAAAGTGCCATAATATCAAGCTATCCATGGAGAATATGTATTGAATAGCCCAATTCTTTCCATTCCAATGGGTGGTGTTGATATTGTACTAGGAGTCCAATGGCTACAATCCTTGGGTACAATAGCTTTTAATTTTCAAGAACTTTTCATGAAATTTTCTTCAGAAGGAAAGGAAGTTGAATTAAGAGGTATCACAAGGAAACTGAGAAAGATAATCAGCTCTAATGGAATGAAAAAGCTTCTAAATAAATAACAACAAGGTGTAATTGCACAATTATGTTCACTGTGTAGGTTTTAATCCCCAACAGAAATTACCTACATACGAATTCTAAAACACAGAAAATAAACAATGCAAGAGCATAACACATAAAACACATATACACATAGATTTTCCCCAAGATCCCAAAACCGGGACTACCAGCTTGATTTTTCATTATGTTCCTTTCAATGTTACAATACATATATATACATGTCGAAACATCCAATACCATGGACCAAAAACCATCGCACCCAAAATCATGTGCGAAAACCATGCACAAAACCATAGGTAGGTTTTCCCCAACTAATATAGGGTCCAAATTTTTTTTTCCCAACATTCTCCCACTTGTTATTTTCTTTCCACAGGGGGCCACAGGAGAGCTTAGTCATTTATCCAACCCTGCAATGCCCATCGTTTCTCTACACCAAAAGAACTTCTCAGAGCTCACAGATTTTGTCAATATATCTACAGTATTCTTCAAAGTGTCCACCATTTTGTCAATGCATCTGCAGTATTCTTACTAGTCGTGGAAAGAATATAACACAACCCAACATGCTAGAGGTTCCCACATCGAAATAATCTATTTCTTGAGATCTCCAAAAAGTCTTGGACAATCATTCCAAGGTATTTGAGACTCCCAAAGGTCTCCCACCTAATCATGATCATGATCACGCTATTTATTTGATTCCAGGAAGTGTTCCTCCAAACATCAGGCCTTACAGATATCCCTATGCCGAAAAGAGTGAAATTGAACAAATGGTTGCAGAAATCCTAGAGGCTGGTATAATTCAACCTAGTCAATGTTATTTCTCTGCTCCAGTAGTATTGGTGCACAAGAAGGATGGATCATGGCACATGTGTCTAGATTATAGGGAGCTCAACAAGCTCACTATTAAAGATAAACTTCCCATTCCTGTCATTGATGAACTATTGGATGAATTGCATAGATCAATTTACTTCACAAAGTTGGATCTTCGTTCAGGATATTATCAAATCGGAATGAAGACTAAAGACATTCCGAAAACAACATTTAGAACTCATGAGGGTCATTACGAATTTTTGGTCATGCCTTTTGGCCTTACCAATGCACCTTCTACATTTC
>APFE031335220.1:0-20818 GCA_000404065.3 Pinus taeda
ATGATGCATCGTCTTCCCGGCATGTTCAGCCAGGGCTGAGGACTTGGTCCTGCCATGCCTCAGGTCGGCTGAATGCTCACTAATCCTTTGATTGATAGAGCGACCCGTCTCACCAATATATGGTGTCCCACAGGAACACGGAATGACATAGACGCCCTTCATGTCTTTAGGGTCAACCAGATCTTTTACAGACCTGAGGGAGCCACAAATAGTATTGAGAGGTCTAAAAGTTGCGGGCACATCGTATTTCCTCAGAATCCTCGCAATCCTATCAGTGGTACCTTGGATGAAAGGCAAGTTAACACCCATGACACGATATTTAGGATCCTTACGGGATGAAGTCTCCTTCTTGGCCTTGAGGAAGGCTTTTTGACCCAGGTGTCTACTGTAGCCATTCTTCACGAAGACATCTAGAAGATGAGCCTTCTCCGTTTCCAAGCTCTCTCCATCAGAAATTCTGACAGCACGGGTGGCAAGCGTGCTTAGAACCCCTAACTTCTGAGCGGGGAAATGATGGGACGAAGCATGCAAGTATTGCTCAGTATGCGTCTTCTTTCTAAACACCCGATGAGAAAAGGAACCATCCACATTCTTAGAGATGAGAACATCCAAGAACGGAAGACACCCCTTGTCTTCTTTTTCCATCTTGAATTTTATGGCGGAGGACTGGTTATTGAGATGATTGAAGAACCGATCTAGCTCATCAGGACCATGCGACCATACAACACCAGTGTCATCAACGAACCTTTTCCAAAGCTTTGGTAAAAGTCGAGAGGAGGCCAAAGCCTTAGACTCAAAATCCTCCATAAAGAGATTAGCGACGACAGGGGACAAGGGGGAGCCCATGGCAACCCCGCAAGTCTGTTCATAGAATTCACCCTCGAAGCTGAAAAAGGTGGAGGTAAGGCAAAGCTCAACTAGCTTAGCCGTATCCGGGTCGGTGAGCTTATTAATCACCTCCATGGCCTCATTGATGGGAATGCAAGTGTAAAGAGAGACCACGTCGAAACTTACCAGAATGTCCTCGGGCTCAAGATTAATTCTCTTAAGATCATCAATAAAAGAAGCTGAGTCTTTAACGAAGGACTCAGTCTGACCAACCAAGGGCCTCAACTTTGCAGCGAGGAATTTGGCCAGAAGGTAAGTCGGACCACTAATGGTGTTGACAATGGGCCTTAGGGGGACCCCTTCCTTATGGACCTTTGGAAGGCCATAGATCCTCGGAGCGATGGGGTTTCCCTCAATAAGCTTCTGGGATAAAGGAGCAGTGGCATTGCACGACTTGATCGCAAGGGCAACCGCTCTGGAAACCTTTTTAAGGGGATTTTTCGAAAGCTTCTTATAACTCCCACTATTACAGAGATGATCGAGCATTTTATTCCTATAATCACTTCTATCTAGGAGGACGGCAGCCCCACCTTTATCCACTTTTAAGACCACGACGTCACGATTATTGTTCAAGGATTTTTATATTGTTAAGATCTTCTGGAAAAATCACATTGAGAACAAAGGGTCGATGCGTTTCGAACCTAAATCTAGTTTCATCATTAGGACTAGAATGAGAGGAAAGATTAACTAACATAAATTTATAGATCTCAGTTTTTTTTTAGTCTATTTTATTTTAAATTTTTAAATTTAAAAGTAATTCTAAAATTATATAATAATATATATTATATATATAATATATATATATATATATATATATATATTATACAGATTATTTTTTTATTTTCTTTGGTTATTAACAATTTCAAATTAAAAAAAATTAATAAATTAAGTATAGTATGAAAATAATATAATATATTCAATGTTGAATAAATCATTAAAAAAGAATCAAGATATAAAAAATATAATTTATATATATAATAAATAAAGGAATAAATAAATAAAATGATAAGAAAACAAAATCTAACAAGGGAGAGAACAAAGAGAAGGGACCCACGAGTTGTTTAACTTCCATCCATTGTCCCTATTAAGAGTTTTTATCCTCTTTTCAATTTCAATGGCTTCTCTTAATTTTCGGTGATGGAAATAATCAACCCTCGCAAGCACCTTAGAATCCTCTAAGAAAATATGGTGCTTCGTTAATTTAGCACGTTCGGCTACAGCAGATGAGCGGGTCCTACAATTCTTAAGGTCCATCGTGTGCTCCTAAATCCTTTGTGAAATGGAACAACTAGTCTCACCGATGTAGGGGCTTCCACATGAACATGGGATTAAATAAACACCTTTCATGCATTTGGGATCAATAGGGTCTTTGATAGATCTTAAAGAGCTACGAATGGTTTAAAAGGGTCTAAAGGTCGAGTTAATCTTTTGCTTCTTAAGAATTCTAGCAATTTTGTCAGCCATCCCTTGCATAAAGGGAAGTTGTACATTAGAGTCCATCCTAACCTATTTTTTAGAATTAGGTCCCCAACTAGCTTTTAAAAAGGCTTTGAAACCTTGCAAATTGCTATAACCATTATTCTTGAAGACATTGAAGAGATGGTTTTTCTCATCCATCAGATGGTTTTTATCCGAAACCGGAATAGCCCTAGTAGATAGAGTATTAAGAACACCTAGTTTCTGGGCTAGAAAGTGATGAGAATTAGCATGAAGATATTGCTCGCTATGGGTTTTCTTATGAAACACCTGGTGGGAGAAAGAACCATCATCTTTTCTTGAAGTGAGAACATCAAGAAAGGGTAAGCTTCCATTAACCTCGCATTCCATGGTGAATTTAATGGAATCAAACTGGTTATTAAGATGCTCAAAGAAAGAAGCTAGATTTTCGCTACCATGGGGCCTTAAGTTGAAGGTATCATCAACGAATCTTGTCCACAATTTTGGTTTAAAGCGAGTAGAAGTTAAAGCTCTAGATTCAAAGTCTTCCATAAAGAGGTTGGAAACCACAGGAGAGAGGGGAGAACCCATCACTACTCCACATGTTTGCTCACAGAATTCACCATTGAAAATAAAGAAGGTCAAGGTAAGGCAAATCTCAACAAGCTAAGCAGAATCAGGATCCGTAATGTGATTGATAACTTCAATAGCTTCTTTAATCGATATGTTCATGTAAAGAGAAACTATATCAAAACTTACCATAAATCGTTAGGATCAAACTCAATTTCTTTCAACTCGTTAACAAAAGAGAAAGAATCTTTATAAATTTTATTTCCAAAAATGATAGTATTTGATCTTTTTCTAAAAATGATGATTCACATAATTTTAGGTTAAAAAAAGGTTTAAAAATAAAAATAAAAACAACTAAATAACAATATTGTTTAAAATAAAAAAAAAATTGAAACAAATTAAGTTTAATAAAAAGAAACATAAAAAAATATTGAATAAATAAAACAATATAATTTTAGTTAAAATCAATATTTAAAGGAAATGGAAAATTAAAAAAAACATGATCAATCTAGTAGAAAACACACACACACATCAGTCACCACACACAGCACAGAACACCACATATATTATAATATAAGATTATAAAGATATATATCAAAAAAATTATATTTAAAAAAAAAAACTACAATATGAGTGTTGCCACCCCTGTGCAATGCCAAAGGTTCACGCCAAGGGGGTCCACGATTGAATATTATATATATATATATATAATATATAATATTTATATATATATATTATATATATATAATATATATATATATAATTTCAAAGATTAGTTTTGTTTTTTTAATTTTATTTATTTATTTATCGGTGTAAGGGTTGTGTCAATGTTTGATTAGCAACCTCTCCCCAATACCTGTCAATTTGGTAGTTGTTTATTCAGTTTTCGTTAAAATGAATCAAGTTTGCTTCCACTATGTGTTAATTTGATGGTTGGTTTTTAAGTTTTCATTCTAATGGGTCCAACATGCCCCCACTATATTTCAATTTGATGGTTGATTTTTAAATTTCATTGCAATGTGTCAAATTTCTTAGTCTAATATTTTAGAAAAACTATATTTTTAGAATTTGGTAAAATGACTTTTGATTTAGGTATTGATTTTAAAGGTTTAATTTAGTCATGATATTTAAACTCGAAATATGTTGAAAACCTAAGGTTTGTCATAGTCATGATATTTGTTTTTATTTCCATGGTTGTAAAATGTTGAAATTTTAAGGTTTTCGGAGTCGTGATATTTTACCTTTAACATTGTCATTGAAAAATGTCAAAGTTTTAACGGTTTTTAGAGTCGTGATATTTATCTTTAACAACATGGTTGAAAAATGTTGTAATTTTTAGGTTTTTCAAAGTCGTAATATTTTATCTTCGACTTATTATTGAAAACTACTGAAATTTTAATGATTTTTGGAGTCATGATATTTTACTTTTACTGTCAATGCTATAAAATGTTGGAATTTTAGCCCCAAAAAAATGTTAATGCCAACATTAACACTTTTTCATTTTAGGGTGTTTTTTCATGCTTATTGTGCAAAGATTTTAGTTTTTAAATGTATATTAAAATTATAAATAATTATAATAATAAATAAAAAATAAAAAAATATTGATGCGCATAGGGTGCATCAACAATTCATTTCAAAGTGTTTTTCCAATGTCTTTGCAACAAAAAAAATATAAAAAAATAAAAATAAAAAAAATAATATAAATAATAAATAAAAAAATAAAAAAAAAAATTACTCATTGAAAATTGAATCTAACCACCGCCACAACCACCCCCGACGCGCCAAAAAAAAATTGTTATCCCAGTATACATAATTTTCGTTTTTGGGTTGTTTTTTCATGTTTGTTGTGGGTTTTTATGCTAGAGTTCTCGTTTTGAGGTTATAGTATTCATTAAGTTGGTAGCTTTGTATTAAACAGAGAAATGAAAATGTGAAATCATGGCCTAATAGAAAGAAAGATAGATTTTCCCAAGGTGGAAAAAGAAGGAAAATTTAGTATTTTTAAGAATTTTGGTAGGCGAACCCATAGATGAAATTTCAATAAAAACAATAATCAAACACAAAGAACATAGAAAAAAACTAGGACCAGATCCAAACAAACAGAACTAAGTAATAAGGGATTTAATAGGAAGGCAAAAGATCCAATAAAATGTTGGGGCTATGGAAAACCCCATCTTCTGCGGAACTACCCATATAATCCAAGATTTATGCAAAATTTAAAGAATACTCAAGAGGCCCCCACCATTAACGATGTGGCCAACAATATTCCTCAGATTAACAATGCATTGGAAGAGTGTTAGGAAGAACATCAATCCACCATGGTGGAGGTAGAAGGTAAAATTTTAAACTAACCTATTTCTGGTTTGATAGACCCTGGAGTCAGTTTGAGTTACATTAGTCCTTAGTGTAATGACTAAGCAGTTATATGAACAATTTTATAAATTACCATGTTAGGTAAATGTGGAAACAGAAATTATTACTTTATTAATATTGAAATGTTATTTATTCAAAATTATGAATTAAGTAATATGGTAAGTAACTTTGTGAGGAAAAGTTATTACTTCCTCTTGCTTAATTAAAAGAAACAGTTGCCAGCAAAGAAGGGCAACCCTAACTACTTTTCTTACCATAGAAATGGAAAAGAGAAAAGAGGCCTGGGCTGTTAGGGAACAGGCAGGAAAAAGAAAAGAGACAGAAGCAAGAAGGAAGGGTACTATGTCTGGTGAGGATCAGATAGTACCAGCACTGTGGTGCATAGTACTGCACAGCTGATTAGTGTGCATCATCTTGCGGAAGGCAGAGGCCTGCAAGTGAGCTTGGGGGAGAGAATCAAGTCTATACGACTGATCTCGTGGATGGGAGGATAACAAGCTTTTTATGAGTTTTTCCAGGCAGAAAATTGAAGAAGACACAGTACAGGTAAGTGAAATGTGATTACAGTATTATCATAGGAATCTTTTCTTTTCTAGAAAGGTTATTAGTTATCTGTAATGAAAAGCTTTATTATTCATCTTTACAGATTATTAGTTAGCTGTAATGTAAAACTTTATGATTCATCTGGAAAGAAAACCTTAGTACAAATCTGTAGGTTTATGGTCTACTGTAAATGAACGAATAACATAAAGTGAACAGGTACTTTATTTACTGTCCTTAATGATTAAACTACTAGTTGTGCTTCAGTTCACACCGACCAGTAGATAAAATGCGAAGGAAAAGAACAGATAAGGTCCGGTGCTTTATTGACCATAAACCGAGAAGAAACTACATGATACATTTTATGACCATGTTAGTATAGTTCAAATCAAACGTTAATACAGTCATTCAGACTCGACAATACTTAGGGAAGCAAACTGTGAAATACATAGTACAGACAACCATCATAATGTAGCATAAATAAAAGAGTTATCTTGCTAATAAATAAAGCCGAGGGATGTACTGGTCTCACAACACTCTAGTGCTCACCCACGAGGGTTTAAGAGACTGGTATAGCATCGCAAGACTCATCACAGATAAAATCAACGGAGTCGACCGAAGCGGGAAATTGACTGTGACCCACATGGCAAAGGTAAGCAACCAATATACAATCAAGAACCATGTATTACACATTGAGCAATTAATTATTCATGAAACCCTGTTCTTAACCGTGGAAAGAAATATATACATATAAACACAACGCCGTGAGTAATCTTCTGGCAGAGGCGACAACGAGACAGACATAAATCTATAATAAGTGCCAAATTGACGGAGGCATTCTACAGGAAGAACCAACACCTCGAAAAAACAGAGATACATTTCTAAATGAAAACCAGAGATATATTTTAAACAAAAAAATCAGAATAAAGATGCATTTTCTTAAAATACAGAAATAGAGATATATTTTCTTTAAAGAAACGAGAACAGAGGTACATTCCCGAGAATGAATCAAACCCAAGACAGTAACTGCTAAGGCAGGGTATGAATCTCATAAGCTTACATTTAACTGGCAAACGAATAACCACAGCCTGTGTAAATCTCAGATTATAACCATAATAAATATTAAAATTACACAGAGTAGAGTCTTCATAACAGTAAATAATAAACCGTGCAAGCCATTAACCTCAACCGGGACTGGAGCCGAACATGACTCATATCATTGCACAATAATGCAATAAGAGGGTAAAGCCGACTGGCTATGCCCCAATAACATAAACAGAAATCTTATTCATAACAGTTCCAGTAACCTCGAGAGGACTCGAATAGGTTCGGGTCATCAAACCCTGAACCAGAATATTAACTACCAGAAATGACAAGGTAACAAAAACAAAGGTAAAACCCTCCATGACCGGGAACTCATTGTCGTGGACTTCATAACCCGGATCAGCCAAAAGGGAGCACGATAAGACTCCTGGTAGAAAGAAAATAACATTCAGCCAGCGAGCCAAGTAAAAAGGAATTGAAGACCGTGGCTAGGAGACTCACCTGTATTGCGCAGAGGAAACCGGAAGTGCGGGAACCTTTCATCACCATACCCTCACGCTCAATACCCTGAAACTTTCACAACATAAACCGATTAGTGAGGGTTTGATAAATATAAGACAGGAAAGTAATTTACACTTATTGAATTAAAAGAAGAACCGCCATTACCTTCAGGCGAGTAACAGACGAATAAGACCCCGGCCATTTTCTGCAGATAGATAGCAGCGTCGATCTCACTCAAGGCAGGTCGCAACCCAGAGAAGCTGAAGGTATGTTCACCGTGAATAAGGAGCCGAGTTGAGGTGGCCCTGGCATAATCGCAGAGGAGACCACAGCCGATAGGCTCTGTCTCGTATTCATCACGCAAATGCCAGAATAACCCTAGACAAATTCCTTTTATCCCAGGCCAAGCCATTACCACCGTTGATCTCCAGAATGAAATCCTGGGCGTCCATTCATGGCGTGATCCCGAGGGTTTACGGGCGGGGCTGAAACATTTAATACCTCCAGCTACCGTGGCTCCATATCCGAGAGCTGTATCAGCTCCGGACAACAAGTGGATTCGTAGCAGGGTATGGACATTCAAACCGCGGGTTAACTTTAAATTCCAAAGTTCAGGTGGTGGCGTAAATGTCAAGGTGACATGACAGCATGCCAGCTCAAGACCGCTATGGATTCACATATAATGCCACCATATATGTATATATTAATTTATGAACCGATTAATGAGTCATAACGAATTAATATGTGGACCATTCACACGTTATGGTAGTACATAGGTTTTAAGATTAAATGAAAGTATGTAGGTTTAGGTCCAAGGTAATTAAATTTTTTTTTTTGTTACTATGTAAGGGTAGTGACATATGGTATCAGAGCCCAGATACAGCACTGTGGCCTCTGGGTAGAACAACAATGACAGACAAGGACACTGTATTAAATAACTAATAAGAGTCATTCCCGATAATACTCTTGAATGTTTCTTTCTGTTGTTGAATGAAGTACAGGCTTCCAAGTACAGGCTTCCGATATTGAAGACAGAGACATGAGGAGAGCAGATAGTACCTCACGACGACCTGTAATGGGACAAGGAATACCCGGTCCAGAGAATAACCCAGAACTGTGGGTGCAACTTGGGGAAGAAGCCAGAGTTACGAATCAAGCAATCTTGGAGACGGTGCAAGAGCTGAAGAATGAGATGGCTCGACTACAGGAAGACAATGCTCGGTTAACAATGGAACAAGAAAGAATCTTAAAGAGTTTGTCTGATAAACAAAATCAATTACCAGCTAATCCCAGTGCCGAGCAGCAAAGGATGTCCAAGGAACAGAACCATCATATACCCCCCGAAGGATCAGAGGAGCAGGAGGAACACTCGGATAATGTATTTGACCAACAAACCTCAAAAAGACAGAAGGTAGAATTACAAGGAGAATTCCGCAAAATCAAACCACCACATTTTGATGGGGAACAGGAGGAAGCGGCTGAAGCCTGGATCATTAATATGAACAAGTATTTTCAGCTTTATGAATATGACAACAACCTTAAAGCACGACTGGCTATTTTCCAATTACAAGGGAAGGCCACCTTATGGTGGGAAGAGGTAAAGATAGTAAAAGGGGTCACCGAACAAAATATTACATGGGATAATTTTCAGAGATTCTTCAAGGAGCGATATTTAACGGAACGCTTCTATGATGAGAAGGCAAGGGAGTTCCATGATTTGCGATTAGGACAGCAGACTATGGACGAATTTATCACCCGCTTTACATCCTTACTTCGTTACGTACCATACATAAGGGAAGAACAGGCAAAGGTCCAGGGATTCGTTAGCAGTTTACCAGCATATATGCGGGAGAGGATTGAATTTGACAATCCAAAATCGATGGATGAGGTAATCCGCAAAGCTAGAATTTGTTATCAGCAAAGTAAACAGAAAGGGGAAACTGCTAACAGAAAATGGAATGAGAAGAGAGGGTTCAAGACAGTGGGAAACAGCAAAGGGAATCGCAGCAATGGCAGTAAGGGAAGTGGCAAAGGAGCAAACAGTAGATTTGCACCAAGGACTACCTCTAAGTTCAGAACTACTAATGAGTCCAAGGTCAGTGAACAACAATCAAGGTTGGACAGTGAGAATACAGCAAGACCCCCGGTGCAGTGCTGGGGTTGTGGGGGACCTCATTACATTAAAAACTGTCCACAACGGAAAGGAGCTGAACAATTATCTCAAATTCATGAAGCTTCAACCGTGGGCGAAGTTGGTCGCAGCATACCCAGAATTAACGCGGCTCTGGAAGATCGTCAGGCGGAATACCAGCCAACCATGGTTGAGTTCGAAGGTAAAATCTCAAACCTTACCATATCTGTTTTAACTGACCCTGGGGCTACATTAAGCTATGTGAGCCCTAATATAGTGGAACGTTGTAGTTTACAACCTGTTAAATTTAAAAATCCTTGGCTAGTGCAACTAGCTACCGGAGCCAAGCGGCGGGTAACAGCCAAAATCAACGATTGTTCATTTATCATAGCAGACCAGCCAATGACAGCTAATCTGAATGTACTCCCTCTCGGATCCTATGATATCCTAATTGGCATGGACTGGTTAGAAAAACACTGGTCATTAGTTGATTGCAAAACTAAAATTATTTATTACAGAGATCAGCAAGGAAACAGGAAAGAACTGCAAGGAATTAAGCAACCAGTGCAAGTTCGCCCGATAACTGCCAACCAACTGATGAAGTGCATACGGAAGGGGTGTCAAGTTTACGCCATCCAGGTGGGATATGCGAACTCCAAGGATAAATCAGCTTCTTTGAATAGCATTCCTATAATACAGGAATTTACAGACGTATTTCCAGAGGAAATTCCTGGACTACCGCCGTGAAGGAATGTAGATTTTACCATTGAACTGATACCCGGAGCTGCCCCAGTATCCCGAGCACCCTACAGAATGAGTACACCGGAGCTGACATAACTAAAAATGCAGTTGCAAGAGTTACTAGACAAGGATTACATTCGCCCTAGTGTATCCCCATGGGGAGCTCCAGTTTTATTTGTCAAGAAAAAGGATGGTACTCTTCGGATGTGCATCGATTACAGACAATTGAATAAGTTAACCATCAAAAATAAGTATCCCTTACCCCGGATCGATGAATTGTTCGATCAAGTGAAAGGCGCAACAGTGTTCTCCAAGATCGATTTGCGATCAGGATATCATCAAATTCGAATTAAGGATGAGGACATCGCTAAAACAGCCTTTAGAACAAGGTATGGACACTATGAATTTGTGGTTTTGCCGTTTGGGCTAACCAACGCCCCTGCAACTTTTATGTGTTTAATGAACAGCATTTTTCACCCATACTTGGATCGATTTGTGCTAATATTCATTGACGACATATTAATATACTCACGCACAATCGAAGAACATCATGAACATCTTCGAATGGTATTACAGACCCTTCGAGAACATCAGCTGTACGCAAAATTTAGTAAGTGTGACTTCTTTAAAGAGGAAATCCAATATTTGGGTCACGTGATCACAAAGGAGGGAATTGCTGTAGATTCGGAAAAGATAAAGGCTATAATGGATTGGCCCGTGCCAAAAGATGTAGCGGATGTTCGATCTTTCATGGGATTGGCTGGGTATTACAGGAGATTCGTGGAAGGCTTCTCAAAAGTAGCCTTTCCCATCACCTCATTACAGAAGAAAGGAAGGGCATTCCATTGGACCCCAAATTGCCAGAAAAGTTTTGAGCAACTGAAACATCTGCTTACTACAGCACCAATTTTGAGTATAGCAGATCCTCATAAGGATTATGTGGTTTGCACAGATGCAAGTAAGGAAGGGTTGGGAGGAGTTTTAATGCAAGAAGGCAGGGTAATTGCTTACGAATCCCGTAAGTTAAAAGAACATGAACAGAGATATTCCGCTTATGACTTGGAACTGGCTGCTGTTATACATGCCCTGAAAATGTGGCGGCATTATCTTATGGGCAGGAAATTTTTACTGCTCACCGACCACCATAGTTTGACCAGCTATTTCAGCCAGCCTACTTTAAACGCTAGGCAAGCACGGTGGATGGATTTTCTAAGTGGTTTCGACTTTGATATAAAACATTTGCAAGGGAAAGCAAATAGAGTAGCAGACGCTTTAAGCAGGAAAGTACAAAGTCTGTATGAAGTTTCCATTACTGGGTGGAAAAACCCCTTTCTGGACATAATAAAGGAAATTTCAGACCAGAATACAGAATATCAGCAGTTAAAACAGCAAATACAGCAATCTGTTGGAAGGGACAGCCAACCAGAATATATGATAGATGATGCAGGAATTGTCTACTTCAAGCAAAGAATATACGTGCCCAATCAAAACAAAGTCAAAAATCTGATTATGGACGAATTCCACATCAGTCATTATGCTGGTCACCCGGGTTATCAAAAAATGATGACAGCAATCCGGAAAGAATACTTCTGGCCTGGAATGAAGAAGGATATTGTAGAATACTTGGCACGGTGCTTGGAATGTCAGCAAATTAAAGCTGAACATCAACATCCAGCAGGACTGTTACAACCCTTGCCCATTCCGGAATGGAAGTGGGAAATCATCTCCATGGATTTTATTACGGGATTACCTAGGACAAAGAAAAACAACGATTCCATTATGGTAGTAGTGGACGAATTGAGTAAGGCTGCACATTTTATACCAGTGCAATCTACCTACAGAGCTGCACAAATCGCTCACGTTTTTATGCAGAATGTGTTTAGATTGCATGGCCTTCCGAAAACAATAATTTCGGATCGGGATGTGAAATTCACATCAGTGTTCTGGAAGACACTGTTTGCGGATTTAGGTACTCAGCTGAATTTTAGCACCGCATACCATCCGCAAACGGATGGACAGACGGAACGAGTAAATCAAGTAGTTGAAGACATGCTAAGGGCTTACGTCATGCAACAACCCACACGATGGGAGGAATATTTACATTTGGTGGAATTTGCGTATAACAATGGTTATCACACTTCAACACAAATGAATCCATTTGAGGTTATGTATGGCCGAAAATGCCGTACACCCTCCAGCTGGGGAGGACCTGAAGATAAATTAAGTCTAGGACCTGACATGCTTAAAGAGATGGAAGATATGGTAAAGAGAGTATGTGTTAATCTGAAGACGGCTCAGGATAGACAAAAGAATTTCGCTGATCGGAAAAGGAGATTTAAGGAATATCAGGTTGGGGACCATGTGTATGTTCGAATTCAGGCCAAAAGAAGTACCTTACAGTGGGCTGGTTGCGCTAAATTAGCGCCTAGATATTGTGGACCCTTTCAGATATTAGCAAGGGTCGGACCAGTAGCATATCAGCTAGCCTTGCCAAGTCACATCCGGGTCCATAATGTGTTCCATGTTTCAGTCCTAAAGAAGTATGTGTATGACCCTAAGCATGTAATCCGATGGCAGGATATACAGGTGGGTTATTATTATAATAAAGATTTAACAAAAATCTTATTGGAAAGAAAAACTAATTCAGAATGTGTGCATTGCAGGTCGAACCGGAAGGAGAAGTACTGGTCGAACCGCTGAGCATTCTCGACCAGAGAGAAGTGTAGCTGCGGAAACGAGTTATTACCCAAGTTAAGGTACAATGGTGGCATTTTGGGCCCGAGGAGGCCACTTGGGAAGACCAGGAACTGACGAGGAAGACCTATCCAGACCTGTTTGCGACTGTAAGACACCGAGACGGTGTCCAATCTCAGGGGGAGGAGATGTAATGACTAAGCAGTTATATGAACAATTTTATAAATTACCATGTTAGGTAAATGTGGAAACAGAAATTATTACTTTATTAATATTGAAATGTTATTTATTCAAAATTATGAATTAAGTAATATGGTAAGTAACTTTGTGAGGAAAAGTTATTACTTCCTCTTGCTTAATTAAAAGAAACAGTTGCCATCAAAGAAGGGCAACCCTAACTACTTTTCTTACCATAAAAATGGAAAAGAGAAAAGAGGCCTGGGCTGTTAGGGAACATGCAGGAAAAAGAAAAGAGACAGAAGCAAGAAGGAAGGGTACTATGTCTGGTGAGGATCAGATAGTACCAGCACTGTGGTGCATAGTACTGCACAGCTGATTAGTGTGCATCATCTTGCAGAAGGCAGAGGCCTGCAAGTGAGCTTGGGGGAGAGAATCAAGTCTATACGACTGATCTCGTGGATGGGAGGATAACAAGCTTTTTATGAGTTTTTCCAGGCAGAAAATTGAAGAAGACACAGTACAGGTAAGTGAAATGTGATTACAGTATTATCATAGGAATCTTTTCTTTTCTAGAAAGGTTATTAGTTATCTGTAATGAAAAGCTTTATTATTCATCTTTACAGATTATTAGTTAGCTGTAATGTAAAACTTTATGATTCATCTGGAAAGAAAACCTTAGTACAAATCTGTAGGTTTATGGTCTACTGTAAATGAACGAATAACATAAAGTGAACAGGTACTTTATTTACTGTCCTTAATGATTAAACTACTAGTTGTGCTTCAGTTCACACCGACCAGTAGATAAAATGCGAAGGAAAAGAACAGATAAGGTCCATTGCTTTATTGACCATAAACCGAGAAGAAACTACATGATACATTTTATGACCATGTTAGTATAGTTCAAATCAAACGTTAATACAGTCATTCAGACTCGACAATAATTAGGGAAGCAAACTGTGAAATACATAGTACAGACAACCATCATAATGTAGCATAAATAAAAGAGTTATCTTGCTAATAAATAAAGCCGAGGGATGTACTGGTCTCGCAACGCTCCAGTGCTCACCCACGAGGGTTTAAGAGACTGGTATAGCATCGCAAGACTCATCACAGATAAAATCAACGGAGTCGACCGAAGCGGAAAATTGACTGTGAACCACATGGCAAAGGTAAGCAACCAATATACAATCAAGAGCCATGTATTACATATTGAGCAATTAATTATTCATGAAACCCTGTTCTTAATCGTGGAAAGAAATATATACATATAAACACAACGTCGTGAGTAATCTTCTGGTAGAGGCGACAACGAGACAGACACAAATCTATAATAAGTGCCAAATTGGCGGAGGCATTCTACAGGAAGAACCAACACCTCGAAAAAACAGAGATACATTTCTAAATGAAAACCAGAGATATATTTTAAACAAAAAAATCAGAATAAAGATGCATTTTCTTAAAATACAGAAATAGAGATATATTTTCTTTAAAGAAACGAGAACAGAGGTACATTCCCGAGAATGAATCAAACCCAAGACAGTAACTGCTAAGGCAGGGTATGAATCTCATAAGCTTACATTTAACTCGGCAAACGAATAACCATAGCCTGTGTAAATCTCAGATTATAACCATAATAAATATTAAAATTACACAGAGTAGAGTCTTCATAACAGTAAATAATAAACCGTGCAAGCCATTAACCTCAACCGGGACTGGAGCCGAACATGACTCATATCATTGCACAATAATGCAATAAGAGGGTAAAGCCGACTGGCTATGCCCCAATAACATAAACAGAAATCTTATTCATAACAGTTCCAGTAACCTCGAGAGGACTCGAATAGGTTCGGGTCATCAAACCCTGAACCAGAATATAAACTACCAGAAATGACAAGGTAACAAAGACAAAGGTAAAACCCTCCATGACCGGGAACTCATTGTCGTGGACTTCATAACCCGGACCAGCCAAAAGGGAGCACGATAAGACTCCTGGTAGCAAGAAAATAACATTCAGCCAGCGAGCCAAGTAAAAAGGAATTGAAGACCGTGGCTAGGAGACTCACCTGTATTGCGCAGAGGAAACCGGAAGTGCGGGAACCTTTCATCACCATACCCTCACGCTCAATACCCTGAAACTTTCACAACATAAACCGATTAGTGAGGGTTTGATAAATATAAGACAGGAAAGTAATTTACACTTATTGAATTAAAAGAAGAACCACCATTACCTTCAGGCGAGTAACAAACGAATAAGACCCCGGCCATTTTCTGCAGATAGATAGCAGCGTCGATCTCACTCAAGGCAGGTCGCAACCCAGAGAAGCTGAAGGTATGTTCACCGTGAATAAGGAGCCGAGTTGAGGTGGCCCTGGCATAATCGCAGAGGAGACCACAGCCGATAGGCTCTGTCTCGTATTCATCACGCAAATGCCAGAATAACCCTAGACAAATTCCTTTTATCCCAGGCCAAGCCATTACCACCGTTGATCTCCAGAATGAAATCCTGGGCGTCCATTCATGGCGTGATCCCGAGGGTTTACGGGCGGGGCTGAAACATTTAATACCTCCAGCTACCGTGGCTCCATATCCGAGAGCTGTATCAGCTCCGGACAACAAGTGGATTCGTAGCAGGGTATGGACATTCAAACCGCGGGTTAACTTTAAATTCCAGAGTCCAGGTGGCAGCGTAAATGTCAAGGCGACATGACAACATGCCAGCTCAAGACCGCTATGGATTCACATATAATGCCACCATATATGTATATATTAATTTATGAACCGATTAATGAATCATAACGAATTAATATGTGGACCGTTCACACGTTATGGTAGTACATAGGTTTTAAGATTAAATGAAAGTATGTAGGTTTAGGTCCAAGGTAATTAAATTTTTTTTGTTACTATGTAAGGGTAGTGACATTGGTATCTCTTACATTAGAGAAATAAATGAACATGCTGCTAGCATTAGACACAATCACTCCCGAGAATATGCAGAGAAACTGAAACACTATGTATGCATTGAAGAATCCAAAGTCATTGCTAGGGTTGATCACTTCCACCACAAGAAACTTAGCGAAGCTATTGAGATTTAAAGATAGCCCTTTCCGAACATGCAGAGAAATCAAAACACCATGTCTGCATTGAAGAATCCAAACGCATTGCTAGGGTTAATCACTTCCACCACAGGTAACTTAGGTGACATTGAAGGGCAGACCATAAATCTTGATAGGGATGATGGTTGGAAATTGAGTAAGAGGTGGTAAGAGGTGGATTCCGACTCTCTCTTCACATCTCTTCCTCCCTTTCTTCTCCTTTCTCCTTTTAATTCTTTTATCCCCTATTATCCTTATTATTTTTCTTTAATTTTCTGTTAATATTTTTTTCACAGCCTTTTTTGTTTTTTTAATTTTGCATTTTTTCCCCTTACGTTTTGTTTTTTATTTTATTTCCCCTTAAGTTTCATTTTTCATTTAATTTTCCCTCTTACCATTCATCTTTCTGATTTTTTTTGCCTTATTATTATATTGGTTAATACAACTAAAATATGTTTGGGCATAATAATATAACTTGATTAATAATCTTTTTTTAATAAACCTTTAACTTTAGTTTTATATAAGTTATCATTGCTATTCTCCTATTTAAGGGAAATAAGCCATCCTCTATCAAATAATGATCATATTAAATGGATATTGATAATATTAATAAATTATTATTAAAATATATTGAAATAAAATATTTTAAAAATAATTATTCCTAACAACTAGTTTTCCACGGAATACATTTTCTCTAATATAAATAAGTCAACCCTTAACAAATAATATTATATAAATTGATATTATTAAATAATTATTTTATATAAACCCATAATATTGAAATAAAATATTTAATTATTACATAACAACTAGTTTCTAACTAAATATAGAATAATTTAACAGATAACTCTTTACCACTAATTCTTAAATAATATTTTACTTTCCTTTGTAATTAATTTACCAACGGCTAACTCTCGGCAATGATGCATCCATACTATTTATTCCTTCAGATCGATTGATTTCTCATCTTCTCATCTTGTCTAGAGGATGAACCACCAAATCCTAACAATGTGATTAATTAGAAAGACTTATATCTACATTATGGGTCACAAAAGTCTTAGATCTAACAAGTTCTTTCATTTTGTTATCTCGACCTTTCATGTCTCATTAATTTTCTTGTGGTCCATATTTTGGGTTCTTGAAATTGAGTTTGCAAGTGGGTCCAGCCATAAATACCTCTTCTCAGGTGTGTAGAAATAAATGGACAAGTCTACAAATAAATACCTCTTCTCAGCTATGTAGAAATAAATGGACAAGTACACAAAGGCTGAGGAATTGCTAGGATGGCCAGAATCTGGGTAAAAAAATTCAACAAATCTTGCAAAAGCAGTGTTTAAATCATTTTTTTTAAATTAAAATGGATTCAACACCATCAAAAACCTCGACACCAAAATCTTAAAGTTTAACAATTATAACCTAAATTTACAAAAATCTCTAATTGAATTGACTGAATATATCAAAATATTGGTAGAATTTTCTTAATTTGCAGCGCAAAAATGTCTATTTAGACTAAGATGAAATAAATTATCTTTCATGAGAGCATTATTTTAAAAGAGTAATAATAATCGTATTTATATAGAAAAGAGTAATAATAATTGTATTTATATATCAATACATGTTTTAGAGTTTTTCTATGTATATTTATTTTAGGTAGAATTTGTGGATTGGTTGGAATGGTATATTTAAGTTATAAACTCTTCATAATTCGAGTACTGTAGAATTAAAAACTAATTTTAAATAATAAAAAATAAAAAATTAATCAAGAATTGTGTCTCTCTATTCCCTCAAAAAACTCCAAAATTTATAATTTTAAATTTTTTTGTTGGAATCAAAATTTTGAGTTGTAAACTCTCCATAATCTAAGTGGTTCAATCCATATATATAATGAAAAACACAATATCAAAATTGGACTAAAAATTGTTTTGTCCATTCCAACCAAAAACTCCAAAAGATATATTTTTGGGTTGATGGCCCTTTCTTTTGAATCAATGCACCTCACTTTTTCGTCTACCATTTTCATATGAACGCGAAATTTGTAAAATTATGACCATGACATCTGTCCCATTACAGTTTCGCATATATTTAACCATCTTCTTGGTACACCCTGTGTTACGCTTGCTGGTATCAATCCCTCCACTTGGAAATCTGTTAAATATATTTGTTAAGCTTGTGAGGTGTAGATCCTTGCATCTAGAGCTATTTTGGGTGCTAATAAGGACAAGAACCGATCATCTTCCTCATTGGGTGTTATAGTGGGTGTTATTCTAGGTGGGTTTGCTGGATTAAGTGCAGTTGTTGGCTTGGGATTCCGCTTCTACAAAAAAGGATTGTCGAGATCAGGCCATGTGCAGAGACCCAATATTGTAGTTGTTCATCCCCATCCTTCTGCTTCAGAGTTCGAGTTGTTGAAGATCACTGTAGAGGGGTATAATGTTGCGGCCACGGCCAGCGATACACATAGCAGGACAAGCGATGGGCCGAGTGATGTACATGTGGTGGAGGTTGGTAACATGATCATCTCAATCCAAGTTGTTCCTAATGTCACGAATTATTTCAGTGAGGAAAATGTTCTCACCCGTGGGGGATTTGGTGTGGTCTAAAAAGGTGAGCTACATGATTGGCACTAAGATTGTTGTGAAGAGAATGGAGGCAGTGATTATGAGTAGTAAGGGATTATATGAATTCCAAGCTTAGATTGATGTCCTTACAAAGGTTCGTCGTAGACATCTTATTGCATTTCTTGGGTACTGCATTGAGGGAACCGAAAGGCTTCTGATTTATGAATACATGCCTCAAGGCCCTCTCAGCCACCATTTGTTTGACTAGGAAAAACACAATTTGAAGCCATTGAATTGGATAAAGAGACTCACTATTGCAATGGATGTTGCTAGAGGTGTGTATTATCTTCACCATTTAGCTCACTAAAGTTTTATTCCAGGTCTCCGATGTGCCCACTTGGTTATCTCCTCTCAAATCTTTGACCACTATGTAAGTTCAAGTGGGTTGAAATACAACATAAACTAAGCTTTACTATCCTTTCGAACTAACTCGTTTCTCCATTCCCTTTGCATTGTTCTATAGTGTGATAGAAAATAGTAATTTGAATGGGAAGCTTCCTTCTGAGGTTTTTAGATCACCACAACTTTAGTTAGTGTGAGTGTATTTAATATTTTCTCTACAATATCATCAATGTTACATTGTCTAAATATCAAACTTGAAAATTCAATGATCTTCGTTTTTCCATTGGCATAGGATTCTCTCCAACAATTCCAAAGATGGGACTCTGTCAATTATAGAAGGACCTGTCATCCAATAGTTTCAATTGATAGACCTTCTATACAACAACATCATAAACATTTTGTTGGGAAAAATGCTTACTAAGATTTTGGCATAATGGTTTCAAGCAAAAAACGCCATTGATTATCAAACCTATTCAGTATGATAACTTATTCTTAGAGAACTTGCTTTAATGATTTCAAACAGGAAAGGTCATTGAATTATCAAACTCATTCGGTATGAAAGCCTATTCTTAGAGAACCTTCTTTTACCTTTACTTGTATAATTTTGCGTTGGAATGAGGAAACTAATTTATGCTAGCTTTTCATCATCTTCTTGGGGTGCAGTAATTAGTTGACATACCGGAGATGCTCTCAAACTCAAAAATGTCAGAGCTTTCTCATTTCATACACTGAATATGGCCACCAATAATTTCTCAAGGGATAACGAAATTGGCTTAGGAGACTACGACAAGGTATATAATTGTAGCATTGTCACATAATCTAATTTGTAGAGTATAGAACAAACTCTAACCTTAATCTCAGATAACTGAGAGCCATAAATTAGTCATATCCATCACTGGAATAGGGTGAAGCATCCAAACATGCTAGTTGTATAAAGCTTAAATAAAGTGTGTCATCCTTCATTGGAATCTCATGCATTAAGCAATGGCCCAGTTTAACAAACAAAAAAATTTCCTCTCTTCCCTTTTTTTCTTTATGTTTATTTTTATTTTAATTTTTAAATATTAGATATAATAGGAACACAATATTTTTTTTAGAAATTTGAGATATAATTTTTTAAGAGGATTGTAATTTTTTATTATTTAAGATGTGTTTTTGCTAAATAATAAAATATATATTTTGGAGGTTTTGAAAAAAATGTATTTATTTTATTTAAAATGTGTTTTAAATATATAATTGAATTTAGATTTCCCAAAAAATTGATATTCTGATTTTGCAAATTACATAATTCAAATCTATAACTATAAGTTTCTTGAAAAAATTATTCCATTTTATAAATTACACATTTTAAATTTACAATCTTAAAATTATATCAAAATTTTTATACTATCCTTAAATTTTTTTTAATTAACAAAATCATTTTATTTAAAATTATAAAACTATTTATATAAATTAACATTTTAAACTAGTTTATAGTTTAAAGATTGTAGCTCAGTTCACACTTCCATCAACTAACTCCTCCCAAAAAAAAATACAAATTAGTTTACTATTTGTTTTCATTTTGTAATATCGGGATGACTTCAAATGGATTTACTTTTGAATTGAGAATGGTTTTTTTTATCAAATGGGAAGAAGTGTCAAACCAAAGAACCTTGCAAGTTACTTTA
>APFE031335227.1:1321-78397 GCA_000404065.3 Pinus taeda
TCAAAGAGGGAAACAGTCCACGGCCTGCGCCAACGTGGCTACTACAGGCAATTTATTAATAAAAGAATGAAAATTTACATAAGCTTCTCTCATGCACGGTTAACCTACAAATGACCCTCCACGCGCTTTAAATAGAATTCATGGACCAATCGGGTGTCAAGCCACGGATCAAGTGTCGGTAATACCGAGGAGAGAATGAACCGTCGGATCACTACATATCGTGACCGTCGGATTGTAAGTTACAAAATGTACAACGGTAAAGAAACACACTTTACCTAACTCTATACCTAACTCTATACTAGACCAAGTTGAACTTAACTATTCCTATGTGTCGGAATATCCTAACAGAACTTGATACTTGCAAGTAATTTCATTGTAGCCGCTTTATCAAACTATTCCTTTTTTGATCTTTTATTTCATTTTCCTCCTTGTTCTTCCTTTTCCTTTCTTCCTCTAATGCTAGAGTGCTCCAAGAATACTCTAAGTGTGCAAGAGTAATGAGAGAATAGAGAGAGAGCTCCAAAACTGGACTGAAAAAAGGCAACACTAATAAAAGTTGTGAATTGATCCTTAAAAGTATTTTTAATAATGAGGCCTCTATTTTCTTCAGTTTCCATTATTTTCCTTCATTTTCCTCCTCACATGCAACCTATGACCTTTCACCTTTATTTTCTCCTATTTTCCATTTTTTTCATAAATAAAAGGTTAATTAATGCGTCTTTCCTTTTCAAAACCTTTGCCATAATAAACCAAATTAGCACCTACTAGGATTTTTTTCCCAACATTCAACTTGGAATACATGTCCCATGACCTTAGTTTTATTTTTCCTTTATTAACTTTATTACATGAAATTTTAACTTGAGGTTGTTATAAACCCCTCCCCCTTAGGGGAACACCATCCTAGGTGTCCAATGACACCTACAACCAACAATACTGCTGAAAAGAAAAACATACTACCCATGGAGCTTTATAACTTAGCTTAATGCAGTATTTACAATGATTAATTTATTGAAAAGAAAACCAACATGACAAACATAATAACATGACATCCATACTACTTATTGGAGCTTTATATCACATCTCATTGTAGTATTTACATCCATATACATATATACATATACAAAAAATACTTTGCCTCAACTGGAAAATAATGAAGGATACATAACCCGCATCTGATCAGCCATCTCCCATGTAGCTTCATTGGGCCCAAAGTGCCTCCACTGCACTTTAACCTGCTTGATTGTTAGGTTCCGGAGCATGAGATTCTTTCTCTACAAAATGCACTGAGTTTTTGTTGATGATGATGGACCCACCAACGTTAAGGGGATCTACCTTATATGAAGTCCTAACTAGACCTCACATCGTTTGGAATAGGAGTCCCAACAGTGGGTGGTAATGTTATTCCTTAACCGAGGAAACGCACAGAGGGAAGTATGATAACTTTGGGTAAGAGAAAGTCTCTGACCCTGTAGAGAGTCGAGTGTGATGCATGAATGTTCAAACACATGAAAGGAAAAGTATGTGTGCCCCTTAGAAGCCTGTAATAGTATGCAACCTGAAAGGAACACATGAGCGAAATGAAATCACAAGCTAATATGTGGAATAGTCCACAAGTTAAAGTGATGAGTTAATCCAACAACATGCATTCAATAAGTTTTGTACAAATGAAAACAAAATAGCTCATAAGAATATGTGTAAATTAAATAACATACATTACCAATACAAAAATAATAGTCCTACTACATTAACAACATATGCATGAAAGTGTGTTAGCTCTGATTTTATTATTATAAGTGAAAGTTTCATCCATACATACACCATTGACAACCACTAGCCCCAGTAGCAGAACATTATAGTCAAGAGCATTTTCTCCTCCAAAGAAGTATGCTCTCTCTATGCTATGGAGAAGCCAATTCTCTTCACAATACTCCCAAGCTCTTTCTAAGCCTAAGCCTAGCCAAAATCTTGGCTCACAAAAGCTTGTTACATGAGTTATGAAGTTATATTTATAACAAGACGGGGTGACTCTTCAAATCCCTTTTGTGACCTTTGGACAACTCTCATGACTCTTCAACTTGTTCACAAAATAGCAGTTTACATTACATGATGAATTTTCATATTCTAATATTGACACTTGGAATTTCACTTATAACATAATTACAAATAATATTACATTTTCCACTCATACCCATATGAGACAAAACAGGGTAGAGACAACTTAACATCCTAACAAGACACAACACTATGATGCTAGATTTTGGGAGAATTCTAGCTCAACAACCTCAACTTGCTGCTTCTCGGTCACATATTGGTGGCAAGCTTGGTACTTTGTGATGGTGTCCCAAACATCTTAACAGTGTCTTGCTAGAAGCAGACTCTAGCCTCCATGACATCCGAGTACACTATCTTGGAACCTGTGTCCAACACGTTCTGAAGCATGAGAAATATTGTTTTGACTTTGACAAGACCATTGATGAACTTCTACATGTTGTGTGCATTCAGCTCCAAGTCTTCCTTGGTGGCCTCCTCTCTTAGTTGCTCTAAGTACTCTTCAACCTCCTGTCGGACTTGATTCTTAGGTTTAGCTTTGGTGAGGGAATCAATTGATGGGATCTGGTGTGTTCTCATCAAGACATCCAAACTACTACACAACCACAGATAAGAGGCCTGTGTGCTACCAATGAATGAGGCGAGCTGCTTGTTGTTATGAATCAACATTTGAACCTTCACTTTATTCAACTCTGCCAATGGCTTCATTTTCTTCACTAAGTCAAGTGGGGCCCCTTCATACCTTATTTTCCACTCTTGTACATAAGCGATGGAAACATGTACGTTTTTGAGAGTTTTAACAAACTCTTTGCTTTACTATTGCAATCCATGCAAATGGATAATTTCTTTATGCATGTTGAAAAACTCATCATAGAGTTTCGACATGGTTTCTCCAAGTGTTGAGACTTCAGTAAGTATCGATGCTCTCATCTCCTCTAATGCAGAAACTGCATTACGCGTTGCCTCTTTCTAGTTTTTCTACCTCTTTCCCAGAAGCCTGCAAATTCTTTGTCAATTTCTCATTCTCGACCGTCAAATAATGAACATTTGGTCTTGTTGCTCCTACATAGGCTAAGTTGGCTTCCACAATGGCAGTTGGATGCTTCCTGGTATTTGACACTATCACCCTTTCTTTGATCAATGTAGGTGAAGCATGATCATCCATCAAGTGCTCTTTTGTGCTTGTACAATCCTCTTCTTGAACTCATCAAATGATAGATTGAACACATCCATGACCGGATCATTATCAAGGAGAACAACATCTCCTTGCTTGCTCAGGGTTGGCTCTACTACTGGAGGTGGTGGAGATTAAGGGATGACCTATGGTGCTCTTGGCATCGGGTTAACATCTTCATGTTGCAGCTCTTGTTCCAACTCCATGTATGTGATCTGGATCAATTGCTCAATCTAATGAGTAAACTCCTGATCCTAGATTTGTTCACCTTTTGCTTTAGCTACTGGTTGTTCTAGTTCTTCTATCTATATCGATGTTGTTTCCTATATCATCATGCCTTCTCTTTGTTATTCCTCTTGCTTTTTCTTCTCTTCATGTTCTCTCCTCCTCAATTCTTGTTATTCCTTCAAATGATTTTCTACTTCCTACAACCTCTTCTTTTCTCTATTCCCCTGCTATGATATTTTCATCATTTGCTTCCTCTTTGCTTCCACTACCAAAGCTTCTTTCTCGATAATAAGACCTGCTTTCATTTTGCAACTTTTCTCTCCCTCTAAACTATCATCAATCTTCCTCTTTCCCTTGTGTTACATGGGATTTCTTGCTTCTTCCTCTTTCCCTTGTGTTACATGGGATTTCTTGCTTCTTCCTTTGTTTCTTTGTTTCTTTTGTCTATGGAGCAGCCTTTGAAGTCCTTGCTATACCGAGTAGCTCATTGAGTCTGGAGGCATTATAGTAGTACCTCCAAGGATCCTCCTCTGGCCAATGAAATGTCTCATTGATCCAAGGAAACTAAAATGTCATACAATGGTCCTTGCAAATAATGTGGGGATCATATGGATTAAATTCCTTACTGGCAAATTCATTTCTTGCTATTTCCTTAGCCTCAACATCTGCAACTTTCAATATCTTTATCTCGTATAATCTGATCTACAAAGAAGGAGTGGGTCATGGTTCTTTCTTCTTCCTATGTAGTGTTGCTAACAACCCTAGAGCAAGATGGTATGTTACTTATTGCATGATCAATTTTTCAGTGGCATACCTTGGTAAGACATGCAAAGGCTTCTCTCTCTTAAACACTCTAATGAAGGTGACACTTGGTGAGGTATACCTATTTGTGATGTCTACTATCGCCTATATTTCTTCTCAGGACATGCAAGGCAAGTCTTGTTCAAACATAATCTTGTATAGCAGGATAATAAAGTGGTAAGTTAGTTGTACCATTACTCCTCGATAATTGCATTTTGAAAGCAACTTCCAATAGATGTTCGTGGAAGTATGTCATGGTTTGCATGTATAGTTCGTTCCAGGAAACAACTGTTGTGCACATATTGCATCTAGTAAGTATTCCGACATATAGAGCCTTTCTCACTCATCCTTGAGTGAACAACGAGCCCATGCTAAATGGACCTTCAATTATTGAGCTAATAGACCTGACTAGTTGAATGGCCTCCCATCATTCACTAATTGATCCAATAATACTTCCCACCATTTAGGAAATGTTTCTATGCTCTCTTGACCATAGATTCTGCAAGCAAAGATAATCAAGAGTTGGTAAGCCTTCCTGAGGGACTTTTTCTTGTACACTTGGGTGGGTGTCTGTCGAAACTTCGATGGCTCTTTCACCTAGTGCTTGACAATGTCTCTTATGTTCACATAGTTGTGGGTGGCATAGAAGAGTGAGTCCGTAAGCTCTACTAACTCAGGCAGGTGATACATCTACTAAAAGTCTTCTGAACTAAACATGGAAAGCTTCTTCCCACTGACATTGCTCAATGTCATAATCCATTCATCCGTATGTGAGATAATCCAACTGATGATGTCCACACACCAGAAGGTGGGATACATGCATGTAACCTTGAATAGACTTGACTGTAATATGTTGAGATACACCTACCGGTCTTCTAAGTCTTCTTCAAAGTCCTTTGCGAAAGTGTCTTTGATTTGTTGTCATGTCAGTTTCTTTCCCTTCTCTATAAACATTTGAGTATATGCATACACTGGTAAATCAATTGGTGTCTCATCAAACGCTTCTCCATTACTACTCATGGTGGTTTCCTTTGATGCAACTCTCTTAGATTCCATGGTAACAATCGCCGCTAAAGACGTTCTCAACAACTGTTGTACTTATGGGATAGAGAGGAAATTCATGGCAAGAAAATGTGAGTTTAGAGAAAAAAAACTTACAAGACAAGTTCAAGTAGCAAACTGGGCACTAGATGGTAAGGATTGTGCAATTTTTTCTAATAGGGGTGACTGACTGCCTATGGGAACTGTGCACTGTGTAGTCCTAGCAACCAAGGTGGAAGCCTACTTGTTGAAACTGCGCAATTTGCAGTTCAGCCTAGGCAAAGGCCTATGAAAGACTGCTACATTGTACATTCTCAGTGGCAAAGATGAGAGGATGACTCCTGGAACTATGTAGCACATAGTTGGAGCCATGTTAGACTACATACTACACGATTCTAGAGGTAAAGATTGTGGCTTGAGCCTCCAGATTGAATAGTGTCAGCTATGAAAGTGAGATCCGGTGAAGGGAAACCCAGATCTACCCAAGGGAAGTTTGAAAAACAAGCAGACCTGAGAGATAGTGTGAAGTTGAGTGAAAATTTGACTAAGTGTAGATGAATGCATGTGAATCAAGTGCAAGAATTGATCAGTGAAAGGAAAACAAAGTAAGTGAGGAAAAAATAAAATTCACTCTATGCTAGGTGTTGAAAAAAAAAAAAAAATCACTCTATCATTTCAACAAAAAAACAATGGTAGTAATTACGTGGCTAAGAACCACCAAGTGGTGCATTGGGAATGTCTCCCAAATATTTAACCATAAGCAATTGGGAAACATAGAGTCTCATTTTTTTACATATAATTAGTTTTAATTTGGATAAGATAATAACCATAGCACAAATTTAAGTTGTAAATATGTAGGTAAAAGGAGTTTGAACTCACTTTGGCATGTACTAGTTGGTACTAGAAATATTTTATGTAGAGTAATAAGGGCGAGAGTCTATGTTTTATTAATTAGAAGTCAATTTTTTTCATTTTTATGGGTTAAGAGCAAGTATATGCATATCAGGTTGATATTCATTCTTACATTAAGAGTCAAACTATATTGTTGAGTGATATAGTTGATTTTTCCTTTGCTAAAGAAATTAATGCAAAGTTATAAGCCTAATAATTATTTCACATAATCTTTTGCAAGATTAAATGAAGAAGTGACCTACATAGACACATAACAATAATAAGATTTTTTTCCAAAAGCAATAAATAGAACTAAAACAAGGATTATAATAGCAAAATAATTCCATTCCATTTCCATTAGAATGTTTGTACACACCCTATAAGAAAATATTAGAACCTCAATTTGAGAGACTATAAATAAAGAGAAAGGATAAGAAATACAAACTTAATTTCTATTTCAATCTGTGACATGGAGATATATAGACATCTATTACTATTTGTCCCCTTAGATAAATCTACTAGTACTTATAGTAAATATCAAATGTATGCAAAGAAGTGGCCTTTGATTGGATTTTGATGTTAATGATAATAACATTTGTAAGTAGCATTTCATAAGTATAGGTGTTCATAAAGTGATCATTTTAGCGTATAAAAGTATGAAATCGAATACATAATTGGTAATTATAAAATAGTTCTATTGTGATGTATGTTGTTTTTTAAAAGATTTTGGAATCTAAGATTGTATTGAATACATGTTTAAATGCATTTTATTTAAGATTGCGCTTTTATAGAGATAAAATTAGGATCTGTTGAACTGGGAGCCTTTGATAATGCCATGTACATTTGATGGGAATTTGAACTGGTAAATGTTTGTGTGCATGCTTTTTTTCAAATTTTAATGTTATTGTTATATATATATATATAAAGACATGCTTTATTTTTCAAGGTAAGGTGTTAACGTAGGGTTTGAAAATATTTTCATTCCATATTTTTATATTATATAAAAAAAAAATAAATGAAATGTATAATGATGTTAATTTTTTTTAAGAAGATTGTATACTTGAATATATATATGGGAGCAATTTTATGAATGACATATTTGTATAAGTTATTTAAATATGGCATATAAAGTGGAGATACTTAGATGCATTAAAAAAAGGGAGGTTTTGTTGTTTTTGTAGTTCTAATTATTAAAGTTATTATGTTGAAATTAAATTGGAAAAAATAGGCCAACAAACATGCACTATTATGGGAAACGATTCACAAAAATTTGTGACATTCTTTCCCTTTTTCCTAGTGTCCATGAAAACATAGAAGGTGCCAATGCTACCATACAACCTCTAAAAGTATATACAAAGGTTTCTCTTGTTTGCACCTCATGCATACCAATATTAAAGCTTTATAGAGTGACAATCTTGGTCTATGAATGGTGTTGATATCATATCGCAAGCAGAAAGTTCCTTAAAATGTATCACCAATGGATCATGTGGTTGATTCAAGGTCTTGTTGATGACCATTAAGCTTGCAAAGTTTCATATAACCTAAAACCCTTACAATTTTATGTAAACTTTCATAATCTAGACAAAATTACCATATAATATTATTTATAAAAGGTAAATCTATGTTATGTATTTTACAATCTATATGTATATATATGAATGGGAAAAACTTAGAATTTCAATTTATTTATATAAGAATAAAGATTTTATGTACAACAATGAATTTCTTTGAGCATAATTTAAAGTTACATATAATTTACCTTGTTTGTTGTATGTCTTAAATGACATGGTAGAGTTCATGAAATCGATCAACATGATATAATCATTGATACAGTCATGTTGTACATTGTTCCATGAACCTTGGACTCGAAGTGCAAACATAAAGACCAACACATAAATATACAAATCTACTGAATGTAACTTCATATTTTCTTTAATAATTTTAATTTTCAGTTTATATATATATGATAATTGTAAATTTTGAATTTAAATTTTTAAATATTTTATTATGATTACGAAGGTAGTGATTTAACAAAAGCTATATTTACAATTGCCTAAATCATATAACATAGTAGAGTGAATAAATATGTACATTTTGAGAATTAGAAAGTACATATGTTATATTTATTTCTAATGAGATTTGAGGTGAACATGTGTATATTTATGATAAATGTGCACTTTTATCCTCTATTTTTTATAAATGTGTCCATTTACCTCAACTTCAATGAATGTGTATCGTTGTTTCCAATTCCTTATAAGATGATGATAAATCCTAAGAGTGATTGTTGTGTATTTACAATAGGTTGAGGGGTGCACACCCTATGGCATCCCAACCTCTATATATAAGAGCACTAATAAAATTGTTAAGAAATCTTAATAGTAATAAATTTAGCGGTTAAGTAGACCACGAGAATGTTGAGCATAAATGAAGCTCTATAAAAGTGCTTAATCTCATGATGTAGTTTGAAGTTTAGCGACAACATGGTCTGCACCACAATAAGGAGAATAAGTTTATGGTAACATAGGGTTTTGATTCAAAGCTAGGAGAGCAAAATTTATGGTTTAAGGAGGAGAATGGAAGAACTCTAGGTATCTTTTCAACCTCCTTTGGCAACAAAGAGCCCAACATCTTCAGCACCCCAAATCTACTACTCCTCCATAGTGCCTTTTGAATTGAATATTCATGTTCTTGAGGATAGCCTAGAAAAAGAAGATGTCTTTTCTTAAGACAAAAGAGCTTAATAATTAGACATGGCTTGAAAAGGCAATAAGATTTTATATGTATTTTTCAAATATTTTATATTTAGAACTCCATGTAATTTTGGTTTTTTGTTTAGGATAGGAAAATTATCTAAAAGTAACCCATAGGTTGGAAAGTTATGAGAAAATTTGACTTTGCAAACTTTGAAATGTAAACCAATTATAGATAGCCACAACATTTTCTATTAATAAAATTCCCCTTTTAAAAATAAATAAATTAGTGATAATGTAATCTTTTAAAATTATTAAAATATTTACATAATTTCCACTTATATTTATTACAACTTTACATAGTAATATACGTTAGTACCACTGTGTATATACACGTCTTCACCCTCGCATAACTATTCAACAAAGTGAAAGGACATACATATAATCTTCATCTTATCACCCATCTTCTTGTTGTAGAGGGTATTGTGCATACACATGAGTACCCCGACTACTGTCTTTTTGGGGCAAACGTGTATGTACACATCTTCACCCTCCCATAACCATTAAAAAAATTGAATGGACGTACAAATAATATTCATCTTATCTCCGATTTTATTATGGTAAAGAGTATAGTACATACACACGTCATTCACCCAATTAATCCTTTTGGGACAAAGGCATATGTACACATCTTCACCATCCCATAACTAGTGAATGGAGATACAAATAATGTCCATCTGGTCACTCATCTTTTATCAATCCATAACTACTATTCAACAATGTAAATAGACATACAAAAAATCTTCATCTTATCACCCACCTTCTTTTGGTAGAATGTATTGGGCGTGCACACATCATTCACCCAAATCCTCATGTTTTGGACAAAAATGTATATATTCATTCTCACCCCATCACTCATAAAAATGTGTTTATTTTATTATTTTATAACAATAAAATAATAAATCCTATTATAAACTAAATTGATATAAAAAATTATTTATAGAATTTAAGCATATATCTTTTAAAATTTTAATTCTTCACCAATAACTCCTAAAACTCAACACTAATAGATTACAGATTCTCACATATTTTTCCTCAGTTAAATCATAAACCAATATATTTCACATCTATATACCCTCCTGTTGCTAGTTCCCCATCAAAATGTAATGTTGCAAACATCTCTATACCCTATTCTGAAGGGTAAAAAGTAAACTTCACAATGTTTTCTACACCTTTTTCTTTTATTAAATCATAAGCCATTGTGTTTAACTTTTAATGAAAATATGAGTTTATGTTATTTTTTTATAATAATAAATTATAAACAAAATTGTTATATGAAATTGTGTACCAATTTAAACCTAAAACTTTTAAAAAATTACACATATTCTTCACCAATAACTCACTAAAATTCAACTCTAATAAACTAAACCCAATTACATTCTTATACCCTATTACTAAAAGTAAAAAAGTAAACTCCACAATATTTCCTTTATTTCAAAGATAAAAAGTAAACTTCACAATATTTAAGTCTTGATTTTAGACTTTTTTGATCCATACTAATTTTGATAAATTTTTTTGGATTCACCGTATCATGAATTTTTTGATTAATCCAAAAAAAAATTATCAAAATCAATAAAAGTCATTTTTTTGTGTTTTCAAGCGGACCTAAAAAAGCTCACTAACCAAACGCTTTAGGTCAAAACGCCCAATCAGAGGCTTCATCCAACTGAACCACCCATTATAACTATTAAAAAAAACCAATATATTTAACCTCTCTAAACATAATAGTATTTTAAACCACCAATATATTTAACCTCTCTAAACATAATACTATTTTAAACTCCACAATAGTTAAGTCATCTTTTGCCTTTGTTTTTTTCCTAGTTGAAAGCAAGCAGGCCCACCGGAAAGGGCCCACCAACACCGTGCCTCATAACAGAAGGCCAAATAACTTGGCGAGACCTCTCTCTAGGCGTAATACTCATCTTAAACCTTACGCCAAGCACAGCGTCTGAAAAAAATGTCTATTTTAGAGTTTTAATCTTAAACCATGCGCCACGCACAGTGTGAAAAGATGTATCTGTTCGAGGTTAAAAATTCTTTTGCATATTAATTCATCTACCTTGTTATTTTGTTCTATTTCCATGCGCTTCAGCTCCGGAGTAACACCTGTATCCAGATTTATACAGTGATAAAGCGCTTTAACAGTAAGTTTTGTTGGCGGGGTGAAATTCACGAGATAAAGGTTCAAATCTCATTGAGTATATATATGACTTATTGTGTCTTGGCTAGAAGAGTAGGAGACCCTAAGTATTGCAGGCTGTTGCAGGTAGCCTAAATTTATAGTGGCAGCGAGTTGGATTTGATACTGGGTCTGTTCAGGATAACTCTCCCCGTTAAGAATTATCCTAGATTAAAAAAAACATCTGCATCCAAATTTGAGGTTATCTCTGTCAGCCGGGTAGATTTTGGATAGCAGAGATCTTGGTTTTGTAACAATGGCAGGCCCTCTGTTGCCCTCAAACAGGGCGAACATTTGCACTGTGACAAATCCCACAGAGAATAGATACCGGACAGAGGGTTTACTGAAAGAGAACGTAAAGATCTCTGCGTGCCCAGAGATGAATTGTCAGGCTATGAAGCCCAAAAAGCTTCCCGCTCTTGTAAATGAAACAGCGAAAGCTGGGGATCATAAAAAACTACAGAAAAAGAAGTGGGATTCAAGCAGGGGGGAGGAGAATGGTTCGAAGTGTACCTCCCTCAGCGATATGGTCCGTGGTTTCGTGGAATTTGACTCTCATTGTAACGGCGATCGAGAATCCTGCTCTGATAATGAGCCTGTGGATTCCCCCTACATTCAGTTACTAGAGGTACAATCAGTCTCTTCTTAGGCTTATATGTGTTTACGTGATGATATAGAGCTTAGAGAGTAGATAATATGACCCCTTTCTTGAATGTGTGTCCGTTATTAATTTGATTTTTTTGATAAACAATCCAGCACATGGTATCTTGTAAGAGTGCAGCAGAGTTACGGTTGCTGGGCTGTGTAAACTATGCCCTGAAAAATAAGGAGAACATGGTGGTGAATTGCAGTAAGAGCAACCTGTGTAAGGAAGTGATGAAAAACTTGAAACTGTTGGGATACAATGCAGGGATATGTAAATCGCTAATAGTGAAAACCAGAGACTCTCACATTCCTTTAGGTAAAGTCGAGTTTGTAAATTGACTGATTGAATTTAATTGGAAGAGAGATGTGAATTTAGTTAGATGGTAGATTTTGAGAATATTTTAAATTATTATTTAATTTTAGTCGTTAGATTTTCTCTTTCCTTTAATATATCAGATTACTGGTTTGTTAAAAGATAACTCATATCAAATTCCAAAATATTATGAATTTGAAAATCTTATATAGTTTGGTGGGCAATGTAGGAGACTACGAATACATGGACGTAATAATGAAGAGAAGTGAAGGGAAGTCGAAGGAGGAGAGGTTACTGGTTGACATAGATTTCAGAACCCAGTTTGAAATTGCAAGGCCCACTAAACAATACAGCACCATGGTGCGACTCCTCCCAAATGTATTCGTTGGAAAAGAGGAGAAATTGAAGAATATTATCAAAATAATGTGCGACGCAGCCCGACGATCACTGAAGAAGAAAGCGATGCACATTCCGCCATGGAGAGAGTACCGTTACGTGAGGTCCAAATGGTTGGGATCCTACAGGAGGACCACAAACCCAGCTGCAGATTCCAATTCCAGCGGGGCAGGTAAACCAGCAGAGCCTCCGCAACAAAAGGGTTTCGAGATCAATTTTCATCGTCTGGATCTCGAAGAAGGGAGACCTCCTTTGCGTAATGTTGAAGCAAAGATTCCTGCAATGAATAAAGGTGGCAAAGTTTCAGGATTGACTACCGCCTTCAGAAGGGCGGGTCTTGCCAATTCCTCCTCCAAAGTTCAACTCATGCGGTAGCGGGCTTCTAACCTGTACTGTGTTCGCTAAAACTGGTGGGGAATAACAGATACAGATTAGTAGCAAAAGGAGGCGGAACAAATAGTAGTAGATAATGCCAACACCTTTCAAAAGATTTTCGTCATTTCTTTGTTTATATTTTATCTTAGTAGAGTTTGTACAGCTTTATAAGAATATAGAAGGCACAACATTTAAATTGTTTTCTGTAAATTGCTACACATAACTTAATTAAACCAGCCCGCAAATAATGGTGACTTCATTTAGGACATAAAGCCCTTCATGTTTTCCTCGCGGGGGCCTACCATAAGTTTTAGTCTCAATATATGGTAGGGAAAAACTCCTTATGGCACTCATATCCTTCCTAAATATCTTTAAAAAAAAATCTTGCTTTTATTCCTGGTCCATGTAACAACTTTGGAGACCCATTCTTACTACCTAAAACATACCAATAGTGTCAAAGATTTCTAAAGAGGCTCAATATTATTTACAAACATCTTGCGTAGTTGTTTGAGACTATTATAAGAATCTTGATCTTACATCTTGTTTGAGACTACTATAAGAATCTTGATCTTACATCCTCTGTAGTTGTCTGAGACTACTATAAGAATCTTGATATTAGGAAGATTGAAATAAGGCCTCAAGACCTTATGTTCCTTTCCTAACTATGTTTAAGGTCTTGAATGCTCTATGTAATATATATACCTTATAAAGAATTTAAAATTCAAAACAAAGATTTCAAATTTAATTAAAAATGTAATATCGACAAATGGAAATCATTTCCCACATGGAGGCTAGAAATCCTTTAGAGATTATTTATTTCATGTTTGGAGGCCTTCTCCATGGAAATTAACTTCAAAAATATTTGTTCAAAAACTTATTCCCTTGTTTTAGTCCCCCATAAACCAATCATGTGGAAAAAATCATAATGTTTCCTATATCCTAGCCAAAGGCCCATAGAAAGGATCATTTTCATCGTTCAAGGCCTATTTCACGGCCCTTGATCTCATGAGGCTCCATTTTAGCCCCAATGTCTCACAATAAATCTTTCCGACCTCCTCTCTACTCTGTCATAATTTCCTCTCTCAATTGCAATTCCCCCTCAATGATATATTGCTATAATATGATGCCATCATAAAATTAGGGTTTCCTTTTAGGCAGAAAACTGTTAACATAAATTTTACTGTCAAATATGTGACCTAATGATGAATGGTCCAAATTGGTTATGAAATTGCAATATTTTACAAGGCAATTGTTCCAAAATTTTTTGTTAGAGAGTGTTGCCACTAAACCCTATTGTGGGGGTTCTAAAAGATTTTCATTACCCCCTTGGACCTCCTAGTGATAATAGTGAGGGGGAGCTCCCACAAACCCCCAATCCCCTAAAGTGAAGAATAGGGATACAAATGTAATTAGAAAGAATACCTTTCAATTAGGAAGATAATCAAGCTCCATAACTAACAACCTCAAGTGTCATTATGGTGCAAAAAAACTTGAAAACAATTATCATATTCTACTCAAAGGCCATAGGTTCCTTATAGAGAGTTTGTGTGGTGGTTTGAGGTCCTCTCGTGTTTTACCTACTATGACTACTTTGTCATTCCTTCATACTATTGAAACCTACATATTAAAGGAGTGCACTCTTCCTAGTTTAGTAGTTGCATTTCATGTTTTAAATAGATAAAATAAATATCTAAGCTTGAATTTTTATTTATTAATTCTTTCTAGCAACAAATTCTATATTTGTTTCTCCACTAGTGTATGCTCTTGTGCCCATTTACAAACCTCCTAGGCAAGGAAAAAGTTCCCATGCAATGTTAGTTACAAAATATAAATCTGCCTCATGTGTTTCAATAAGTCTTAAGTCTTATCTTTAATAAGAAAGGGAAATGCAATCCATAATTATAGAACACATTAATCATGATCATTATAATCCATATTGGAGCATAGTCAATGATGAAATTGGTTTGTTTCTCAAATATAGTTTATATGTCTCTATCTAATGTAAAACTAAATTTCAACAACAATAGCAGTGTTCCTATTAAATTATACACAAACCCACAGATACTATATCATCAAGCTTAGCCTGATGAAAAGGATAACAATGTAACTTATTATATATATGAAACACTTGAATTTCAATTCATAATTTTAAAACACATTAATAACAAACATTGGTATATTCTCCAAGAGACTTATAAATAACTAATTGATTTGCAAATATGTTTTACTAGATATATGTAAGTTGTATGAATAACAGTTGTGTACACACATGAGTTCCCTTCAGTAAAGTCGTGTACAGAAACCAGGATATGAAATTGAAAAGTTTAATGGTTTGAAAATAAGTCCTATGGAAGCTTTGGTAACATTAGTTATTTATTCTTCTCCAAAATTTAGGGTGATAGTAGTCATGATGGGTTGTATTGTCTATGAAAACATAGAAACAGGGAACTCGTTAGCAATGTTAAGGGATTTATTTCTAGGAGCTAGAATTAGTTGGAGGAAATTTTGTTTTGCTCCAACAGAGAGACCATTGTAAGTATAAAAGAGATTAGCTTCTGTAAACCTCTTATGGTTGGAAGATTTTGGGGACAAGAGGGTATTTTGGATCAATTATGGCATGACTTCCAGAATTTTCTCTCTAGGCGATGATACAATGTAATTATTCACTTTGATTTAATCAGTTGTGAGCCAAGAGACAAGCTAAGGGATATGGCACATTGTGGGGGGACCAAGTGATACAATCCCGACTCCACTACCTGGAATGTTCCTTTTCTCCTCAAATATCAACCATATAAGTCAAAATGGAGGTCTGGAAGGTGGTAAGAGTATGAGGGGTCACAGATTCTAGCCTTCATGTCCATAAAAGGTTTAGTGTCACCAGCGGATTTCGTTTCCCAGGAAATAGGGGTTTTAGGCATCGACTTATTCATTTTAATCATAAGGGAAATTATTAAATAGTAAGTATTATTGATTACCTTTTGCTCGGATGAAATTTAGTGTGAAGATGCTGCAGATGTCCTGTACTTAGCTAGTAGGTTGTATAGAGTTGAGCATCGAAGAAAGATAGGGGAACACAAGTGACAAAAAACAAATTTGAAATGACAACGAATACTGTGGGAAGGATTTGTAGGAGAGGAGAGTAGTGGAGTGGCACATGGATGGGATGATGGTGTGGGGAGTTTTGGGAAATACATATGGAAACACTTGATTGGATGGGAAGTGTATGGGAGAAGGCCCTTAGCACCGCAAAAATCATGCTTTCTTGCTGATGTCACTATTTTTTGGTGCATTAGTGGTAGGCATGGTCCCCCTACTCCAATGGGGTGAATGAATAAGGTCATGGACGAGGCATGACCCCCATGGAATCAATACTAGCTGTTGATGTGTTATTTTCGCTTGCTGACTTTGAATTTTTGGGGCCTAATGTTAGCTTATTCGTCGTGTTGTTTTACCCCCCAAAGTGTCTTTCTAGACTTGGAAGCCTTAGAGATGATGCTAATCTGCCAACCATTAGCTTGTTAGTTAGTTTTCTCATTCAATGCGAATGTGGACCCCGCCTTTCCATTCACTTCTAACTTTTCATGCTTTCCCAATGCTTTCTTCCTCCAAAATGCCACTATCGGTTACACCCCACTAGGTTAGTGCCATCTTTTCAGTTCACTTATGTGTTATTCATAAACCTTTCCACAATGCTCCTATCAGGTGGACCCTGCCGGCTCAACTTCAATCCATCTCTTCTCCTTTGTATCATTTAAAGGTGCTTTCGGGGTGCTATCGTTGGGGTGTCATCACTGGGGTAACATCATCCCGATCCTCCCCTCCTGGCACTTAACTTTGTTCCCTTTTAACATTGTGTCGGGGGAACTCTGTTGAGGTAAGCCCACTAGGTGGGTTGCACTTGTGGCCAATAGAGATGTTTCCACAATCTAATGTGCCAGTAATATCTACCTAGAGATTTGTGTAGAGGCTCCACCAGCCTTGCCTCATAGTTTGGTATTTAAGACAACGTTGGCTACATGCCAAAGGCTCCTCAAGCGCTTCTCAGCTCTGTTATCATTTTTAATCTGCTTAGCCCTTTTTCTGTCTACCCTTATCTGCACAGAAGAATGAAGAAATTCAAGAAGGGGGATGAGGGGGCAAAACTCTTCTTCCGATAGATGCTTGATACAAAATTCCCTTATTCATCAAGTAATGCATTGAGCACAATGGCACTCATATCTTGATCAAACGTTCCTTCTCTAAGTTCTTGTAGTTGGTCTCTAATTTCAAATACCTTCATGAAATACAAAGTTATACCTTCTTCTCTTGAGATTTTCATCTTGTATAGTTTGATTCTCAAAGATATGAATTCTCTTGCAGTGCTCATAGAAAAAAACTCCACCAATTTGTCGTAGATCTCCTTCATTGTCTTCAAATTTGCAACATAAGGGGTGAGAGAATCCTTGATTGAATCTATAATCATCCTTTGTGTCCTTATCTCTCGTTTCATGTACTTTTATAGAGCTTGAGATTGCTCTTTTGGTGGTTTAGTGATTGATCTCCCATCATATTCACTAACTTAATTTTCCATGAGAACTAAACCAATTATCTTCTTTCATGCAAGGTAGTTTGAGGTCCCAACCAATTTATTGTTCTCCTTTCCGAATGAAGTCATTTGGTTTGTAGATTGAGACATAAAAATTTAGAATACTTACTTCACAAGTGAAGATTCTCCTTTGATGATGATATCTTCAACTTGATTCCTTTCTTATGAGTTTGAAAATTGAAGATGCCTTCTTGAAGATGGTGGCTTCATTGATGATATCTTCCTTCTTAAAAAATGACAAGACTTCTCTTTTGCTTCCTTTGGATGTATAAATGTAGAATGTGTAGAATCCTTCTTTGAATGGAGGTACGATATTGAAGGTCTTCTTCTTGTGATGGTGTGATGCTTGTCCTTGACTTCTTCTTAGTCCTTCTTGAATTCCATGACTATCCTTGATTATATCTTATGTTCATCCCTTATGTGTAGTTCTTCATTTGGATGATTTTCAAGTTGCCTCTTTGTCTTGATGTTGTCATATTTGCAATGATACCATGCTGAGAAATCAATGGGAAGCTACATAAGGTGATTTCTCTCATTTTGATAACTTCTTGTGATGTTCTTTTACTTAAATTTATTTAATTGTTATTAGCTTCTTCTTTCACTTTATTATTATTATGTTATTATCATCAAACAACTACCAAACAACAAATATCAATGAGAGAAGAGGGCATAAAATGCACAAGAAAAATTATGTTCTTATAGAATGTTTAGATGACGAATTCCAAGACCTATGACCCTTGATAAAGATCCCTCCATGACCAATTCAACCTTCCTTCTTGATGAGCTTTCCTTAAACAACTTACAGCAACAAACTTCGACCTTCCAACAACTTCTCTAGCAACTTCAACCCCAACAACTTCTCCATCAACTTCTACCCTAATAACTTCTCCAACAATGTCGACCCCAACAAATTCGACCCCAAAAACATCTCCAACAACTTCAACCCCAACAAAAAATTCTGCAACTTCGCAGTTTCAACCTAAAAACATACTTTTTTGCACATGAGAGAGAGAGAGAGAGAGAGAGAGACCCAAAAGCTTCAACTCTAGCTTCCTTCTTGAACTTTTCTTGCCTTAGTACTTCTTATTTCTAAGATCAAACTTCTTCTCTTGCTTCTTCATATGTCTTGGATATATGCTTCAAATGAGGTGAAATGCGTCTTATATATAGGCTTCCTAGGGGTACGAATTGCCTCCATCAGGCTGACTTGATCTTGGAGGGCCTTTTGACACAATTTTGACTCAAATAAATTATTTTGACTTGTTACATGATGCCCAATAGGGCCTTTTACATATGAGAATGACTCTTTGACTTATTTACTCAATGACAAAACCTAGAAGCACTCAACCGATGCTTGAGTTATAAATAATATGAACTTGAGCATGAAACCCATGCTACAAAATAATTATAATAATAATAAAATTTATTTTTCTCTTTTCATCAAATACATAAAAATCATGATTACAATAGACATTATGAATACCAAACCTAGTTACACTATTCAACATAATGTACATATTTTATTTCAACTCAGTTGTTATATAATATTTTATCATTATAGTCCTACATGTGGACATTTAAATGGAAAATATCAATATATGTTTGGAAACCCATAGATATCGCTATGAATAATATTATGAAATAATAAAATTTCAAAAGATACCACAACACAATTCCCAATTGAAGATATAATGGAAACATATTGTAATGATGAATTTCCCCATAAATAGATGTGCAATATAAATTTATCATGCACTACTTTGCACCATCATGTTGATAATGTCAAAATAGCATAAATTTCAGGAATCTCATCCAATCCATTTTTTGGTAGGGAAAATACCTGCCTATCCATTTATAAAATCTTAACAAATTAGATAACAAATTACATAAAAATAATACAAATGTATTATTAGGTTGAGTATTCATAAAAATAATTTGGCAAGTTCTCTCACTATAACCTAACTCGTCTTAAATATTTTCTGTAATGTCACATAAATAAAGGTTGTCACTTTCAATATCATACTCCAGATGGGATTAACATTGACTAAGTTGTAATAAGTTTGAAAAATAGGACTAGTTGTATATAATTTACTCATATCAATTCTATTAATGTCCAATCATTCATATCTTAAAACTCTAATGGATTATAGTCTATTTTTACTCAATTCATAGTTTTCTAACTCATCTTTTAGTTTGTCTATTTCCATAAATTAAACTTCACATTAGAGAGTGATTCATTCTTTAGATATTTGATATTCATTCAAGAATGGCCTATCACCATTCCCTTCCTCATAATCTAATTGGTATGGATGAAAAGGGAAAACAAAATAATTTCTAAAGTTTCAAAAACTCTAAAATTTAAGAGATCATGGTTTTCATAACCTTACAACACTCAAATCTTTCTATATATTTGGTGACAATTTGGAAGCCCTAATTTAGGAAATGCATTCATTGATTTATCAATAATTTGAGCATTACTCTTCTTAACATAGATATCTTATTAAATAGATTTCAATGATATGAACAATTTTGGCAATAATCATTCAAATAAGCTCTTTAATGAACCTTCTACAACAAAAAGATTTGAGATAGGTCAAATCACAACTTACCTTTATAGTTTTTTGAACCATGATCATAATATCAATCTTCTTTTGGCTAAAACCTACATATGCAGCACAAATGCAGCATGATACAGAGAAAGCCCCCTAGAGACATCCTTGGATTGCTGACAAGGCCAGTGCCTAGGGTCATCCAGATCAATGTGCCTAAAATGGTTTTTTGGATAACAAGAGACAACACTTATGTTTCAAACAAGGAACACGAGCGAGTGATTCTTCTACCCAAAGATGTAAGCCAATGATAAAAGCCTTAATACACAGAAGTAGATTTCAGAAATAAAACAGGATAGTGGAGGCCTTTCCCTTCAAAAATGTACAGTTGAATCAAATTTGTTCTAAAGTAAATGATAAGAGATAAAGAGAGGAAAGCAACTCAGAATTACAAAGCTCACAACACCAAGGAATTCATCTACAAAGTATGATCCTAGAACCATAAAGTTGATCTATTCCTGAGTTTAAAAAGGAGTGTTGAACAGACAATAGAAGAAAAGTTGACTTTTCATCATACAATGTTGTAAATGTAATCTTTGGTCTAGGGGAAAATATTTGTGTATATGTTTTTTATGTGTTATGCTCTCGCATTGATTATTTTATGTGTTTTATAATTTGTATGCAGGTAATTTCTGTAGGGGGTTAAAACCTACAAAATGTAGCCTATAATTTTTCACATCTGGGAGAAAACCCGCATATCGCAATCAATGCTTTTCCATTGTCTTGCCCTTCTTAAATTTTGGCACATTGTGATCGTCGATCACCAATAATACAAATGCCTGGACCCGAAGGCTTCATGAACTGTAGTTTATTGTTTATCACATCCAGGCTCTATTATCACGTCACAAGCTCGTCGATAATACTAAGACCCAAATATGCCAATCGTTGATAGCTTGCTGACATCATCACTACCACATGTCACCCTGTAGGTGATGCCACATGGCCCCCGGTAACAGCCCCATAGGACCCCTGAAATGCCAAAAATGAGTGCCATGTGTCCGCCTGCCACATCATCTTTTGTACCTATCACATCATCACTGACATCATCTACCATGTTAGCTTAGTGGACCAATCAAAAGTCACCACACGGAGGAGAGAGAAAGGGTGTCTTGAGCCATGTTTTGCAGTGCATTTCTTTGTATTTCATAAATCTTCCTTCCCAGACGAGTTTGGTCTATATATCGCAATCAACCTTCACCTTTGCTAATAATCCTTAAGGGAGGACCCCTTGGACCTTGCCGATTGCAATATGGATGTGTACTGCGATCTGCCGATGCCGATGTCTATGTCCCTGAGGCTTGCTGATTGGCCGATATATTTGTCTTCACGCGATGTGATAATTCCTCCAGGCTTGATTGCGATTTTGTTTGAAGGCTTAACCATTTTTACCCTTTTCATGCTTTCAGGGCTTTTTCAAAGGGATAGTTCAACTGGGTACAAATTTATCGAGGGATACTTTTCTAGATTTCTTTATACCACCAGAAAGATCTTTCTGTGCACTAGGCAACGGAGACGACCCAATCTAGCTCTAGTAGCTTCTATGGCAAAAAATTTGGCCCCAAACATCACTATTATTTGGCTTTTGAATCAAATGGTGATTGGAAAAGCAATGACTGACAACATTGGCTCCAACTAGGGACAGTGCCTTGCTGGAAAGTTATTGAGAACCTGCATACCAGTATCCTTCACCATTGGGCATGGAGTCAATAATATATGCCTCTTTGTAATGAGCAAAATCTCCATGGGACTTTTCTTCCTCGATCTAAAATGTAGAAATAAGAATTCTAACAATTGGAAAGTAAATGCTTAGCTAGTGAGCTTATTTATATACGTTCCTACTTATGCACAGGTCCTAATTAACTTATGTGAGTTCAACCCTCCAATGGATCCAAGCCAGTATTTGGGTACTAGACCTAGTGCCTTCATGCTGCTAAAAAATAAAAATAAAAATGAGCATGCACCATGAAAAATTATCGAACATGGAACCTGATTCATGCTCGTGAAATGACCTCTGGTGCTGACTTAAGAACCTGCTCATGTACTCAGCCACAGGGCCATGGAATGAACAAGGAAAATTTGTAGTTGCCTCCTTTTCATGAGAAGTCTGGTGGCTGATATCCTCTTGGCCAGGGCAACTACAATCATTGTTCAGCTCCTCAACTTTAGCCTTTTCAAGAAAAGCCTGTTGCTGGGAGCTTTTTCTCCACTTGCTGGCAAACAACTCCTGAACCTGCATGGCCACTTCCTCGTCCTTTGGGTAATATGAATCGTGCTTTGGAGGATGGTCTTGGTCTTGTTCTCCAAGCGAAATATGAGCATTGCAAACTGGAGGCTCTTCGTTGACTTCTTGATGGGTTTCCTCTCCTTGTGATGTTTCCCATGATTGGGAGCGTGGTCACTCTGCATCACTTGACTCTCCAGCAGAGTTGTATTTATCACAGGAAGGAGAAACATCCAGTTCGGCTAAATTATACCCTTGAGGGTTTGTTGGCAGCTCAGTGATATCTCCTTCTTCACTTTCTATCTCATTGGGTGATGCTTCTTGATGCAAGTAGATGTTTTCTTGGAGTGGAGCTTTACAAACATCTTCAGCAAGGTCTTCAACCTCGGGAATTTCTTCATCATTAAGAGGTGTGCAACAATCTTTAAATAAAGCATTTGAGGGGTAAAATATTTTATAATATTGATAAAATGTTGTATGAAAATATTTCAAGGAAGATATGATGCCACGAGGTAGTGTTTTGTACCAGACTCTAGCACCTTCTGCTAAAGAATACATGAACAACTTCATTTGTACATCTTCAAAGAAAATACCTTGTTTCTCCATGCATTCATGAAACTCTTTTAGGTGTTCGTCGGGCCTTGTCTCTATGTTCCCACTGAACCTAGGTGAATAGTTATCCCACTCATGAAATGAAGGGACATGATGGGAAGAGCCAACAATAGAAGAGAGATCCAGTGGGGTGAATTTGTTGGCCAGAATTGTGGGAATGGCCATCTCAAAAACCTCCCTATACGATTGATTTCAGCTTCAAAGGTAGGGAGAGTTTTAAGCTATTGTAGCATCAGAGTGAGTATAGGGCTGCTTGAAAGCCAAGGTGATCAAATAGAGATATGGATAGTGGAGTCGCCAAGGTGGGAGATCTTCAACCCACACTTCCTATGCTCACCTAACAGAGGAAATGAAATTTTTTGTTGTACCTAGGGAAAAATATTCTAGTATGTTCCCCGACAATGACGCCGGAAGATGTTGTGGCTAAAACCTGCATATGTAACACAAATGCAGCATGATACAGAGAAAGCCCCCTAATGACATCCTTGGATTGCTGACAAGACCAATGCTTAGGATCATCTAGATCAGTGTGTCTCAAATTGTTTTTTGGACAACAAGAGACAACACTATGTTTCAAACAATAAACATGAGAGAGTGGTTCTTCTACCCAAAGATGTAACCCAATGATATAAGCCTTAATACAAGGAAGTAGTTTTCATAAATAAAATAGGACAATGGAGGCTTTGCCCTTCAAAAGTTCACAGTTAAATCATATTTGTTCTAAAGTAAATGATAACATATAAAGATAGGAAAGCAACTCGGAATTATAGAGCTCACAACAACAAGGAATTCATCTACAAAGTATGATCTTGGAACCATAAAGATGATCTATTTCTGAGTTTAAAAAGAAGTGTTGAATAGACAATAGAAGAAATATGACTTTGCATCATGCAATGTTGTAAATGTAATTTTGAACCCTCACACAGGCATGTGCATTTTAATAAACACAAATGAATCTACAGGAGAATCAAAAGACATGCAATTCTTTATTGATGCATGAATAGGAGGAATGATAAACAAACAGATAAGAAATTGTACAAGACTGACAAGCTGCAAATATCAAAAGGAGGAATCACCACCAATCTGTGGTATTCTAAAGGTTTATAACTATCACAGGAATTACATAATCAACCTTTTTCTCTCAGGATTTTCGAGCCCCTTTTACAATATCAAGACCCCCTATTTATAAGAAGGGGATGACCAAGACATTAATGATTTTTGCAATAACATTCATGGGCTGAGGGCTTCTTTTTTAGATCAGGTTTCCTTCTTGGTTGAGGAAGGTGATCGTCTTGAAGTTGTGCTGCCTCTTCGAACTCTTAAACACGATCCAGAAATATTTGGAGTAAATGAGCAGAGAGGAGGATTCCAAGGAGAAGGAGGAGGTGTCAAAAGATCCTTTATTGCGAAAAACTCTTGTGAAGGCCACGTACTACTACAATGGGTGATTTTAAGGAGGTTGATGTTAAAATGGTCCGACATAGTCACTTTAGATGTCTTGCCTGAACAAATTGATTGCTGCATTCAAATCATGGCTTCTACCCCTTCAAACTTCGAAACAACTTTGTTTTCCTGTTTTTTGGCCATGACCGAGAATTCTTTCACTTCAACGTTTAAGTCTTCTGAAGAGCGAGCATGAGCCTTTCTTTTCTATGCAAATATCCCTATTTGGTGATTTAGGTGGACGTAAAATGTTATGAAATGCAACCTATAATTTGTCGCATTCAGGAGAAAACCTGCATATCACAATCAACACTTCTCCAATGTCTCGCCCTTTTTAACTTTTGGCGCATTGTGATCACTGATCACTGATAATGCAAATGCTCAGACCTGAAGGCTTCATGAAATGTAGTTTATATTTTATCACATCCGGGCTCTTCTATTACATCCTAATCTCGCCGATAATACTAAGACCCAAATACATTGATTATCGATCATCGATATCCTGTTGACTTCATTGCTGACATCATCACTGCCACATGTCACCCTATGGGTGGTGCCATGTGGCACCCAGAAATAGCCCCATAAGATCCCTGAAAATGCCAAAAATGTGTGCCACATGTCTGCCTGCCATGTCATCTTCCATACCTTCCATGTCATCACTAACATGAGCTTCCATGTCAGCTCAGCGGACCAATAAGAAGTCGCCATGTGGAGGAGAGAGAAGGGGCATCCCAGGTTGTGTTTTGTAGCACATTTCTTTGTATTTCAGAAATCTGCCTCCCCCGACAAGTTTGTTTCTATATATCGCAATCAGAATTCTCTTATACCGATAATCCTTAAGGGAGGACCCCTTGGACTTCGCTGATTACGATATGGACGTGTGCTGCGATCTGTCGACGCCAATGTCTATGTCCCCTGGGCCCATTGATCAGCCGGTATCTTTGTCTTCACGTGACACAATAATTCCTCCAAGCCCGATTGCGATTTTATTTGAATACTTAGCCATTTTTACCCTTTTCATGCTTTCTGGGTTGTTTCAAAGGGATAGTTCAACTGTGTAAATTTTGATCCAAGGATCCTTTTCTAGATTTCTTTATACCACCAGAAAACTCTTTCCATGCACTAGGAAATGGAGAGGGTTTGATCTGGCTTTGGTAGCTTCTGTGGCTTAGAATTTGGCCCTAAACATCATAGTTATTTAGCTTTTGAGTCAATTGGTGACTGTAAAAGCAGTGAGTGACAACAAATCTTATGAAGGAGATCAAAATAGATAAATTGGAAGAGGTTATAGATTTCATTCGAAAGAATAAAATCATAACAATAAAGTATTAATTTTATGTAAATTATTTTTGAATTGGTGGAAATGGAATTACCTAATTAATAATAACAAGACTTGTAAGTATAACCTAATTAAAAATAAAATTGTTTGTTCAAGTAAAACCAATGATGTTTTCTCAAGTAAAGTAATTGCATTGCAAGACTATAACAAAAGTTGGCAAGCTTGGATTAAAGTTCATAAAATTAAAATATCATAAGTTGAAAAATGCATGTAACCACAAACTATATAAACCTCATCATTTAAGAGAATGCTTGTAACTGCCAATCATACAATATGTTATTGCAAGAAATAAGGAAGATATACTGAGAAGATATATATATTGGTAGCGTTTGAGTTAATTAATTTTATATTGGATTCATATCTATCTAAGGATAAAATAAACAAAAAAATAGTAAAGGATATAATATATATATATATATATATAATATAATAATATTATATATATAATATATATATATAATATATATATATATATATATAATTTGTATAGTTTATTTTATATGGGTCTAATTTTATGAACATTGGATTTGTTTAAATTATTTAGAAGTAACATATAAAATTGAGATATTAAGATGTATTCATAAAAAGGGGAGATTTTGTTGCTTTTGTATTTCAAAATATTAGAGATGTTATGTTGAAATTAAATATAAAAAAGCAAAGTTAACGAGCATGCTCTATTGTGTTTAAAGATTCACACTATCAAAAATTTATACCATTCTTTCCTCTTTGTCCAATAACCATGATAACATTAAATATATCTATCCTAGCATATAACCTCTCAAAGTACATACAAAAGTTCTTCTTGTTTTCACCCCATTGGTACTGTTACTACAACTTTATAGAGTGATAATGTTGGTCTTTGAATGGCATTGATATTGCACCTCAAGCCCAAATATCCCTTACATATGATCATGTGGCGGTTGAAGGCCTTCATCGTCCTTGATCCTCAAAATATTCGTTGATTTCTTAGGGCCCGTGCTTTCCTCACTCAATCCATATTGTTTTGCAAAACATACTAATGGTATGCATATTTTCAATTGCCTGTTGAACATCCCCTATAGAGATTTAAGATGGTTATTTAAGGAATACTTGAATAATTTTGATCTTGAGAATATTCAAATAGGGATTAAGAAGCTTATATTCATCCATTATCTATTGTTAAGGACCCTAGTGCCATACATGGTGCAAAAAAAACTCCTAATGGAATCAAGGTCCAAGTTGGAGGCATATTTAAAACCTATTAAGGCCACTCGCTTCCCACTTATAAGCCAAATATACCTTGGAAATTCCTTAGAGGATTTGCCCATAGCTATAAATATTGAGAATCTTTGTTTAGGACACAATGGATTTTCTCACTCCCTCAACCATGGTAGATATCTTGAGACCCATTCATATTTTGCAAAACATACAAATAGTGCCCATATTCCTAATAGGAGGTCATGTTCATGGTCTTCGAGCTTGAGAAAGCTTCATTTAGGGTATAAATTCCTTATGTTGCTCCCTTAGGTTTGATATATGCATTGGTTCCCATATATGGTATGGAAATGTCCTAATGGCCAAAGGATAAAGATATTTTATAAAATATCTTTGTGGTTGTTTGAGACCTAGTTCATGGTGCTTGAGCTCAAAAAGATATATTTTAGGTAGGAGTTATTTTCTTGTATTCCTTATCCATGATAGAAGCCTCAACACCCATTCTTACTATCTAAAACATATTAACGATGCCAAAGATCCCCTAAAGTGGCCAAGCATTACCTACAAACATCTTTTATAGTTATTTGAGGACCACTATAAGAATCTTGGTCCTATGAAAATTCAAATAGGGCCTTAGAACCTTATCTTCTTTCCCTAACCATGCTTAAGGCCTTGAATTCCTTATGTAGTGCATAATTCTTATAAAGGATATAAACTTCAACACTAAGATCTCAAGACTCAATTATGTCATGCAAACCCACAAATTGAAACTATATCCCACATGGAGGCTAGACATCCCTTAGAGATAATTTATTTCATGATTGGAGGCCTTCGCTATGGAAATTATCCGCAATAATATTTGCTAACAAACCTAGTCCCTGCTTTTACTCCTTCATAGGTTTTGTCTCCCACATATCATGTGGAAAACCTCGTAATGTTTCACGTATCCTAACCAGAGGCCAAATTCCCATTAGATAGGATATATATCATTTTTCAAGGCCTAATTCATATTGTTTGTTCTCATGAAGCTCCATTTTAGTATCAATTTCCTACAAGACATATTTTGAAACCTCCTCTTCACTCTCTCACAATATCCTCTCTCTCAATTACAATGCTCTCTCAATAATACATCACTAAAGTATACTGCATTTATGAAAATAGGATTTCCTTCTAGGGAAAAAACCATTAATGTAAATTCTAACATCAAGTGTATGACCTAATGATGAATGGTCTAGATTGACTATGAAATTACAATATTTTACAAGGAATTTTTTTAAAAATTTTCTCTTTGGGGGTGTTTCCCTAAACCCCACTAGGGTGATCCAAAGATTGTCACTACCCCATTGGACCCCCTAAAAATAATAAGGGGAGGGAATATTCCCTTTTTCATAAGATCTTCTAAATTGATAATTACATCTTCTTATGATTTTTTTAGTTACACTTTTATTTCTTTCTCATTCATCATAAAGTAATTACATAGAATATTTCCATAATATAAACTAAATGTCAGCTAGATCATAAAGAGACATCTAAACAAGAACACAAACAGATACCCTGGGAAACCCGACATGGGGGAAATACCCAACAACCTTTTCCTTACAAAAATTCTTCAATTCAACAAGAGACATACCAACAAAGAAGACCTGGTCAAACCTGTTCCAACTACCTCCTAGTCAAGTCATAAGTTTACCCATTGAATTCAGTCTGGTTAGGATTTCTAAGGCCGAAATTTGGCATACTTCTACACCCAAGATTTTAGTCCTACTTCTCTGGAACACTTATAAAGTAGACACTTGTGTTCACATGTGTGAGGTCATGAAATAGGAACAGATCCACACATGCGAGGACTAATGGAGATAGAGAGAGAAAGCTTGATTTTATGATTTTTAATATCATCCTTCCTTCTTCCTTATATGCTTCACATGGATGAGCAGAAGATATTATATCTTGAAGTGAGGTCGAAATGGTGTATCCAAATAATGTGAGGATGAATGTATTTATATAGTCTTCTGGTTGGCCGAATGGATACCTTTTTGACTCAGCCAATTTAACTAGGAGGAGGTCTTACTTAGCATGTATGGAGGTAAAAATTCAAATATTAAAATTAAAATTCTCTTTTGAAAAGGACAAGAAGAACATGCCTTAAGATTTGTTTTTTGACAATAGCATGAAAATCATTCTTTGTATTCATCATCATAAATACAACAAGGGATAAAATATTAATTATGAATACCACCCATAGCTACAAAAATCAATGAAGGCCCCACAGACCCGCCACCCCTTAACATTAGGGATAGGGATACAATTGTAGCTAGACAAAATATCTCTAAATCAAGAAGATAATCAAGCTTCACAACCAACAACCCTGAGTTCCATACATGATGCAAAAAACTTGCAAACAATTACCATATTCCACTCAAAGGCTATAGGTTCCTTAGACAGAGTTTGTGTGGTGGTTTAAGGTACACACATGTTTTACCTACTATGACTATGTTGTCATTCCCTCATACTAGTGAGGCCTACATATCAAAATATTGCACTCTTCCTAGTTTAGTAGTTGTGTCATGTTTTAAATAGATAAAATAGATATACAAGCTTGACTTTTATATTATTAATTCTTTTCACCTCCAAATTCTATATTCTTGTCTCCTCCATCTCATCCCTATTCCCATCTATAAACCTCCTAGATAAAAACAAAGTTGTCATTCAATGTTAGTTACAAAACATAAATCTACCTCATACATTTCAATAAGCCTTGTCTTTAATAAAAAGAGAATTGTAATCCATAATTTTAGATCACAACAACCATAAGCATTGCCATCTATATTGGAGCATAGTCCATGATGAAACTAGTTTGTGTTCTCCAAATATAATTCATATATCACCATCTAATGTAAAGCTAAATTTTAACAACAATAGTAATGTGCCTACAAAAACAATACACAAACCTAGAATCTAATAAATACTATGTCATCACACTTAACTGGATGAAAAATATAAGAATGTAACTTATTATATATAAACCATGTGAATTGAAATCCATAATTTTAGAACATGGCAACCATGAGAATTAGTATCTTCTCCAAGAGACTTACAAATAACTAATTGAGTTGTAAAAACATGAATATCACCTGTTGGATGTCCCTCCTTTTGGTAAACATGACCTTTGGAACTATTTACAAACAAAACCCACGTGAATCCAATCAATAACATGGGGGCCACCGTCGTAGCAGTAGTCCCTGTCAGGGTGTGAGAAACTCTAACAAACTTGTAACAATGAAATGCTTCACAAGGTTGAATTGGAAGTTACTTTCAGACTGTTCGAGTTATAGAGAGTGTTTAGCACCTCAATTCTAGCAGAGCTAAACCTTGTAAAGTTTCAATCACCATTAGAGAGCCTTGAAAGCTTATCTGGTGCTTTAGATTTACAAACCCTCCTATCTCACTTGGCAATGATTTTATATTTTTACATACTAAAATATACAAAACATGTAGCTGAGAAAGATTACTAATAATTTCAGGTACATGTTCTAATGAAGAATGCTAATCTAAGATCCAAGAATCAATTTCTTACAGCTAGCCAAATTATACGGCTACTAACCCATCACACTAAGGTTCTATCAATAATGTTAATCTAAGATCCGAGATATTGTTGATTTTAATAACATTAAGGAAGTTATTCCCAAAGAAATACCGGAAAATTTGCAACTAAGTGCTTATATTGATAAAAAAAACTCCAAGGAGAAGGTAAACAATATGTGTATAATATTCAACCAAACATAATATTACATGGCATCAAGTTCAACACGGTGTCTTGGAAGCTATAATAATAATTAGAGCAACTGGGATAGAACAGTAACCATGGCAAAAAAGTGAGAAACTCTGACAAACTTGTAACAATGAAATGCTTCACAAGGTTGAATTGGAAGTTGTCTTCAGACTGTTCAAGTTGCAAAGAGTATTTAGCACCTCAAAGCTGGAGAGAACCAAACTCACAGCACTGAAGTAGTGAACTCACTTCACTTCCACTCATCGTTTACAGGAATAATCCTCCACTCTATACATTAATCAAATCCACCTCAATTCTGGCAGAGCTAAACCTTGTAAAGTTGTAGTCACTATTAGAGAGCCTTGAAAGCTTATCTGGAATTTTGGATAAACTATCACAGAAATCTAGATGGAGGTACTTCAGATTTACAAGCCCTCCTATCTCACTTGGCAATGATTTTAGCTTTGTACATATTGAAAGATCCAAAACCTGCAGCCCAGAAAGATTTCTTATGGCTTCAGGTACATGTTCTATTTCAGTTGAACTCAAATTGAGAAACTCCAGTTCTTTGGGTTGCATTAAATCTCTTTTTGATGTTGACATATTGATAAAGGAATAAAGCAGATGTAGCAAACCTGAATTGTACAAAATTCAATTTGAACATTAGTATAGATGAAAATATCCAAAGGAAACAGAATTTGCTTTTAGAGACAAATCAGAAGACATACTGTAGTTGTACAATTGCAAAAGCTTTCTCGAAAAGTTGAAAAGCTCCAGAGACATTTACTAACTGGTAGAACAGTTAAATCGACAGCGTTTCCATTTTAGAACTTGGGTGATGTAGAAGCTTTCTTGAAAAGTTGGTTGAGAGACATCTACCAACTAGTAGAGTTGTCAGATTGGGGGTGGTTGTTGATAAATGACAGTTTTTTAAGATCAGATTTGCATATTTATGGAATTTGATATGCAAAATGACAAAATTTTGGAATGTTAGCAATCGGTGCAGGAATGATGTACGTGACACGAAAATAAAATAAGGAATTAAGTGATCTATCTGACATCAAAGGCAAATCACAAATAAAATGATGTATCTGACACCAAAAGCAAATAAGGAATTAAGTAATGTATCTAACATTACAGGAAAATCGCAAATAAAATCCTGGTGTTAGATTGCAAGACTTTCATTGGATGCCAATCATAAATGACAAGATTAGATGTTTTTCCAAAGTTACAACTAGCCTCACGAACTTTCATCTACCCAATTAAGTGCTTGGAAAAACAATAAAGGAGATCGGTTGCCAGGTTTAGTAGTTGAGTGCGATAGGCTCCAACTCCTTGGTTCTATTGTAGGCAATTTATTATGTGGACAATTTTAGAGTGTAAGACACAGTATTGACTTTGAGTCGGGTTTAGAGGTTTAGTCAAATAGCTCTCAACTTCTTGGTTTTGTTGTAGTAAACACTCTGATCCATGGACTTTCTTAGCTCTAGTAGTTGTCTACAGGAATTTCTTCCAACAACCCATTCATTACCTCAAGTAGGAATTGCTTACAATGACCCAAAAGGTACAACTAGTAGCCCATTATGTTGGGGTTGTATGAAGAATACCAATCTAAGATCCAAAAAGAAATTTCTTACAGCTAGCCAAAATGTATAGCTACCAACCCATCAATTGGATTTCTATCAATAATGTTAATCTAAGATCCAAGATATTGTTGATTGTAATAACATTAAGGAAGTTATTCCCAAAGAAATATCGACAAATTTGCAAAAAATTTGCAAGTGTTGTTAGTTCATAACACATAAATCCATAAAACAAGTAGGTAGCTACAAAGAAGAAGTTGATTGTGATATAATATCAATCGGAAGTTGCAATGGACAACATCATATGATTAACAACTGCATAGGCATTATTTTTTTAATAGGCTTCAAGGCAATATTCATTACAACAATGACAAGTTTTGCACCAGCATAAACTACACCAAATCCAACAGTAATAGCATCTCCAACCTACAGATTCTTTTGCTAATTCTACATGATTTTATGGTAGTTCTGGCCCCCACGTGCAATGCATGATAAATTTACCTATGTTAAGGTAAAAGTTGTTGACTATGCAAAAATTTTCTGAGGATTTCTATTACCTAGCATGGATGATGTAGAGACAGAAGCACTAGATGGATAGTCTAATAGACGATGACTTATCCTAGATTCCTATGCTCCCCATTCAAGATGTTATTGTTAGTGGTTGTTTCTTGGTTTCCTTTTCCTTTGTGCTTCTACTTTTAGAATGTCCATAATCAGAAGAGTCATGAGAAAAAGTGCTAAAAGAAACAATGTTGCCAGTTGAGTAAGTTCACTTATGCTAATGGATTCCATGTAGCTTGTTACTACATTGATTAGAAATGGTATTTAGATTGAGGCTATGTTATGTGAAGCAGAGAGATGTATGTCAATATATAGGTGTAGAAAGAAGTTATGTTTTGCAGGTGAGAAATTGGGCATTGCTTTTGCCAATTTATCGAAGAGTTCAAGGTGTTTGCAAGCTGGTTTTAAGTGTGAATGGAACTGAGTTTTTGGGAATATTTAATTGTAAGAAAGAGGTAATTACTTGAAAAGATTGAAAGACATTCGGTAATGGATGTTTGTATAGGCTTGTTCAACCTCGTGGAATGATCCTTTTTGGAGCTTGTTAGAGTGGAGGCTATATTGTCTTTTATTGAAAGACAAGTTGAACACGATTCCAAATGGGCAGGGAGAGACATTATTTCAAAATAATGTATTCTTACATTATCTGAACCGAGCCTGTTAGATTGAGATGGGAAATTTGCAACCGAGTCCTTTGATTGGTCACTGCAAATTCTGTAGCTTGTTGTTCATGTTTTCAGACTGTTGTTCAATACCTGTTCATGGAAGGCTATAATTCCTTCCAAGAATCTTGGAATGGGCATCGACATGAGTAGTAAAGAAACTATTCAAGGATCGATACTTAGTTAAGGATTACGCAGTTGGCACCAATGGCACTCCCACATATTTGGCTTTGTAGCCATTGGAACAAACAACCTTAGTGCTAATGTACCTAGAAACAATGTAGGCACTGATATTAGATAATAAATCCACCCATCACTATTAGCCCAGTATATAGCAGTGGCAACTAAGGATGCAATGATTATAGCTATAAATATGATTAGCATTTGCTGATATTTAATACTTGTTTCTCCAGAAACATAATATCTCCTCACAAGTAGTTCTATGCTTACTAGAATGAATAAGAACAAAATGTTGATGGATAACAGGTTAGAGAGGACATCTAGGCTTGTGAAAAATGCTATAACTGATGTGGTAATGATCATTATGGAAGTTGCATCTTCATGAATCTTCCCCATGGTGTCATTACATGTAAACTTTGAGTTAATCATATTCAATTAAAAATGTTCATAAATTTCTAATAATAATAGAAAACTGGAAGCCATCTATGTACAGGATATCTTGGGGCCTATTGTGCAAAGATCCATTTCATCCTTCTACTACAGAGACTTGCTCTAAATCATCAAGCTCCCCCATTTTATGTTTTTTAGCAGCTTTGGAGGTATCATATGATGCATGCAATTCAACAAAGATGTAATACACTAGTATTATCACAGTCCAAGCACCAAACCTGATGAAGGAAGCAATTAATTATGGAACCCAAAAGAAAAAAATTTATGGCAATGGATAGAACTGGTATCCAAGGCACCAATGGCACTCCCACATATTTGGCTTTCTAGCCATTGGAACAAACAACCTTAATGCTAATGTACCTAGAAACAATGTAGGCACTGATACTAGATAACCAATCCACCCATCACTAGTAGCCCAGTATACAGTAGTGGTAACTAAGGATGCAATGATTATAGATACAAATAGGATTAGATCATAAAAACGACTGGACCAATTCATTGAATATGGTAAGGTGGCTTTCATGTCTATCATAATAAAAGATATGACTCTAAGTTATAAAAGGAAAGTAAGAGTAGCCATACATGCTCTGTAAGTGAATACAGTTTTAAATATTAGTATGGAAAGGAATAAGGAACAAAATTTTAAATCAAGAATAGTTTCATAATGAGAGTGATGTGTATGAAGAGGTTGTAAGCAAAATAGAGCTTCATCAACACGATTTTACAGATGAAATCCAAAGAAATCCTTATACAGAAAGTTATAGTTCCCATGGATCTGGAACTCTGATCAAATTTTTCAGCATTTGGGCCTATTCAGAATTGGGCAAAACCTCTAAGGGCCACGTACCACCATGCATGCCCATGGATCATAGCAGAACTCTGCTCATGCCTAAAATATCTGCCATATTCTTATTAGATTTGCGACCAAAAAGAAAGTCCATTTGCTACATGATTAGCTTACTCCATTTGGCATTTGCTCGTAGTAGGTAACTCCAAAAGCTGCTCCAAACTTACAATGGGGTCCTAATTCAATAGTGAAGATGGAGGCAGGTTGAGTCACCCAACAAGGTTCATTTCTGTGAGCGACATGAAAAAGAAATAGGGGCCACGTTAAATCCTGGCTGATTTTGAAGGAAGGGTACTCTCTATCAGGGCAGCCTAGCTGGACAAAAGTGCCTATGTTCAGTGGTTTTCCTCTTGAGTGCCATTTTGCCCAAAAAACTACACCACTTTCTATAGAGATTGAAAGAAGTACTTTCAAAAATAACAGAAGTTGGTCTCAAACCTAACTAACTTGGATATCATATGAATAGAAGACCAGAGTAATTAATAAAATGAAAGGTGGAAAGAAATGGGAACCTCATTAATCCAATAAAAGTCCAAAAACACTTGATAAGAACTTTTAAAAGTAGTTGTAATTATAGCGAAACCCCAGCAATCCCTAAACATATCCCTCTTTATGACTATTCTTTGTATTGTGATACCTCATGCTATGTTATTTTCAGAACCTTGCAAATTTTCCATTTGATAATGGCAGTCAACTAATACATGGATGTTAAATAATTGATTGAATGGTCATTCATGCCTAGCTAACATTCCTAAAAATATTAGACACCTTGCCTGTTGATAGATGAATATTGTGAAAGAATCACACATAGCACAATGCTAGGGTTTGCAAGAGATCACCAATTGAAGTGCAAAGTGATCTTAATTTGTTAAAGTACAGCAAATAGTTAAGTAGCTCACAATGAAAAAGATCATAATCTTATAGTAACTTTAAAGTATCTCAATCTTAAGAGAGATGAAAACCACACAGTAATATTAACAAAGTTACTCTTGGCAGAAACTTTGAAAAAACACTATAATGCTACATAAAATCACTATAATGCTCATGCCCAGGGAAAAGTGGAGAAATTACCATGGTAACTCTGCTTTCCATCAGAACCCTTCCATCGAAACCGTAGAAGCTAACTTATCAAGCTAAAGACAGAGGTTTTAAAAAGACACCTGTAACACATGCAAAAAAATGTATAATACAAAACTATTTTTGAAACACGTAAAATCCTGTGGGCCCACAATTTTACCACCTACTTGCCTCTTGTTTTTCTTGCATACCCAAAAGTCTGGTGGACAATACCAAGATCAATTTAGAAGAGCCCCCAGGTACGCATCAGACAATGATCCCGCTAGCACGCATGCCCACCGAACTAGCGTCCAAGTACTAAGGCGTTTTAATGTGTGGATGATTATTCTGGCATTTCATCCATGGAAATGCATGCCCATAATTAATTAATAGCATTTTTTTTAATAATTACCATTTGTGCATGCATCGTGCCACATGTGTGCCCTTTTACATGTAGGATGTGTTCTTCACTTTCCTTACAGCATGAGACTCAAGCGCATTCCATCTGTCTCATCTAGTCATCACTCGGTAAATATCAAACAAGGATGGTAAATTAAAATGCTACAATATTTTTTATATATTCAAATATGTGAAATAAATATATATACTTATTTCCACATCTTAGATTCTTTTTAAGAAAATGAAAATTTGTTAAAAACAAATAACTTGAATTTTTTTCTTGACAGGAAACAAAGAGAAAGGAATTTTTTTTAAAGAAAAAAATACAAAAGTAATTTTTGACAAAAAAAATCTTGTCAATATTTTTCTTGAGAGGAAACGCACAGTTTTTTGGAAAAAAATTAGAAGCATTATATTAAAAAAAAATGTGTGATTTTATTTATAAGTAAAAAAAACTTATTGGCAAAACTTAAACGAACATGTTTCTGAAAAGAAATTACATAGATTGTCTTTAACAACGAAATGCAAAGAATGAAAATATTATTTTGAGAAATTAAAAAAATCGTCTATAAAAATAGGGAAAATCTTTTTTTTTTTTGTATCTTCTGTTATTGACGAAATGAAAAGTATGCAAAGAAATTTCTTTGTAGACTAGAAAAGAAATATGAAAGGTGCATATCCCAAGGAAGAAAAAATGGAGGAAAACACAAAAAATAGCCATGCAGAGGATGCTCTATGAGGAAAATTTGTGGGTGGGCACAGAGAGGGAGGATTGATCATGGAGATGCATGGTTGGACCAAAACCTTGGCTATGAGTAGAGATAGAGTGTCGCTGAAGTCTACCATATTTCAAAGGGATTACGAAGGTATCACTGCCACATGATTATATTGAACAGGCTATCCATCACGCTGGAACTGTAAGGTTTAGCCAACATACTCTTCAATTTAATATCTTACTTCCATTTTGCAACAGATTTGTTTTAATTATATTCGGTATTTAGTAATAGATTCACACTTTATGCACTTGATTTCATCACATAAACAGATTCCCTCGTCAGTAGGCCAAGACCAATAATCGCCCACCAAAATTTTCGTTATAATCAGCAAACATTTTCATATAAGTGCAATACATATTACATATGTCGAATGATCAAGATTTGAAATTAATGTCTATCTATAAAATTAATCTTTCTGTGATTGTATTGCAGTGGTTGTCTAGGCAAAATAAGAAGGCCCTATATGACGAACTTGAAAAAGTGAAAGGAACTAGTATCATCATAAGCATTTCAATTACCCTAATCATATTCCAGAACATTGAGGTATATGTATATTCGTAGTAAGTGCATTGTTATAATTAGGGATATGCTTACATGCGCACCCAGTCAAGAACAAACAAGGGTTTTTCCTTAGATAATAAGTTATGCAGAAAACAATAGGTAGGCGAGCAAAAATTACCTCGTTAATAGGATGACTCTATGGCAGCGAGAAAAGACGATCTTGTGCTGAAACTCACTCTCGAGAAAAGGTGATCTTGTGCTGAATCTCACTCTATGCTTTGCTCCTGAAACTCTGCTCTGCTCCTAAAACTCACTCTCTACTTTGGTCCTGGCTCACCGCACATGCAGAGGAAGGATTTGTCGGCAAACATGTACAGCTGTGGACAACCATCAGACATCTGGCACTGGCTGCATGTAGGGCACTGAGAACATGCATGAAAAGAAAACTTTGAGCAACAAAACTTTGCTGTTTTGATTAAAAAATAAACTTTGGATAAAATAACGATGTTCATTGTAATCTGCCTTGAGACAAGTGAGGTTTACAATAAGAAGTGTAAATGAAAAATTTGGTTAAAATCTCGTTGAGCAAAATCGGAATGCCAAAACCTTAGATTAAATTCCGGTGAATAGCATGGTCAACGAAAACTAATATAAATTCAACGCATAGCAATCGCTATAGTCCCTGCTTTGCCATGAGTAGGGACTAATAATAATAATACATCAGGCTAAGTGTTGAAAAAAATAAAATAAAATTCACTCTAGCAATTCAAGGAAAAAAACAATGGTAGGAAATTTACGTTGCTGAGAACCAGCAAGTGGTACATTGGGAATGTCTCCCAGATTTAAGAATAAGCCATGGGGAAACATTGAGTCTCAATTTTTTACATACAATTAGTTTTAATTTGTATAAGATAATAACCATAGTACCAATTTAAGTCGTAAATTTGTAGGTAAAAAGAGTTTGAACTTACTTTGGAATGCACTAGTAGGTATTAGAAATATTTTACTGAGAGTAATAACTTGGCGGAGAGACTATGTTTTATTAATTGGAAGTTTAATTTATTTCATTGTTGCTCTAAGAGCCGAACTATATTGTTGTGTCATATATTGTTGAGTGACAGTTGATTTTTCCATTATGAAAAAATCACGGCAAGATTATAAGCTTAATGATCATTTCACGTAATCTTTTGCAAGACTAAATGAAGAAACCACCTACATAAATACAAAACAAGAATAAGATTTTATTTCCCAAACAATAAAACTAAAACAAGGATTATAATAACAACATAATTCCATTCCATTTCCATTAAAATGTTTACACACACCCTATAAGAAAATATCAGAAGCTTAACCTTAAAAACTATAAATAAAGAGCAAGGATGATAAATACAAAGTTAATTTTTATTTCTATATAAATTTACTATTAATTATAATAAATATAAAATGTAGGCAAAAAAAAAGGATTTTGATGCAATGATAATAACATTTGTAAATAACATTTCATAGGTATAGTTATTCATAAAAGGAGTTGTCTTTAGTGTGATTTTTTGGACTTTCTTGTGCTTGAATCTAGTAGAAACATTTGAGGTGAAATCTTGATTTGTGTTGTTTAAACTGATTTTTTTGACTATATTTATGGATTGAGAACCCTAAGAAACCCTTATAGGACTTCATTTGTGGAGAGTTACCCATCAAACTTTTGATTTTAGTAAATTCCTACCAGATTTTAGAGAAACTAGACCAGAAAAACCCACAGAAAAAGCTTCCAAAAAGTCACACTAAAGACAACTCCATAAAGTGCTCATTTTAACATATAAATGCATGAAATTAAATACACAATTGGTAATTATAAAATAATTCTATTGTGATGTATGACGTTTTCTAAAAGATTTTGAAATATGTGATGTTATTGATTACGTGTATAAATTCATTTTATCTAAGATTGTGCTTTTATAGAGATAAAATTAGTACTTATTGAAATATGAGTCTTTGATAATGCCATGTACATTTGATTGGAGTTGTACATTTCACTGGAGTTTGAACTGGTACATGTTTTTGTGAATGTGCTTTTTTAATTTTTAATGTTGTGTGTGTGTTTGTGTATGTTTAATTTTTTAAAGCTAGGTGATTATGTAGTGTTTGAATTACTTTTATTCATATTTTTATATTTATATAAAAATAAAATAAATGAAATGTAGTAAATGATGTTTTTTTTAAGAAGATTGTATACTTGAATATATATATATGAGATCAATTTTATGAATGATAGATTTGTATAAATTATTTAAATATATCATGTAAAGTGGAGATATTAAGATGCATTCAAAAAGGGAGATTTTGTTGTTTTGTAGTTCTAATTATTAGACTTATTATGTTGAATTTAAATTGGAAAACGATAGGTCAACAAACATGCACTATTATGATAAAATATTCACAAAAATTCGTGTCATTCTTTCTCTTTTTCCCAATGTCCATGATAACATAGAAGGTGTCAATGCTACCATACAACCTTTAAAATTATATACAAAGGTTTCTCTTGTTTGCATCCCATGCATACCAATATTAAAGCTTTATAGAGTGACAATATTGGTCTATGAATGGTGTTGATATCATGTTGTAAGCCAAAAGTTCCCTTACAAGGGATCACCAATAGATTATGTGCTTGCTTCAAGGTCATGTTCATGACAATTGAGCTTGCAAAGTTTCATTTAACCTAAAATCCTTAAATTTTTATGCAAACTTTCATAATATAGACAAAATTACCATATAATATTATTTATAAAAAAGAAATCTATGTAATGTATTTTAATAGTTCTGATTTGTTAAAAAAATTAAAAACAAGTTAAATTTAAATATATATATATGAATGAGAAAAACTTCGATTTGAAATTTATTGATATAAGAATAAAGATTTTATGGCCAAAAATAAATTTCTTTGAGCATAATTTAAAGTTACATATAATTTACCTTGTTCATTTTATGTATTAAATGATATGGTATAGTTCATGAAATTGATTAACATGATATAGCCAATACAATCATGTTGTACATTGTGCAATGAAACTTCGACTTGAAGTGCAAACAGAAAGACCACCACATAGATATACAAATCTACTAAACGTAAGCATGGTTGTTATATATTTACAATAGGTTGAGGGGTGCAGACCCTATGGAACCCAACCCATATATATAAGAGTACCAATAAAATTTCTAAGGAATCTTAATAGTAATAAATTTAGCAGTTAAGTAGACCACAAGAATGTTGAGCATGAATGGAACTCTATAAAAGTGCTTGATCTCATGATGTAGTTTGAAGTTTAGCAACAACATGGTATGCATCAAAATAAGGAGAATAAGTTTATGGGAACATAGGGTTTTGATTCAAAGGCGAGAGAGTGAAATTTATGTGTTAAGAAAGTGAATGGAAGAACTCTAGGTATCATTATGACCTCCTTTGGCAACAAAGAGCCCAACGTATTCAACAACTCAAATCTACTACTCCTCCACGGTGCCTTTTGAATGTTTAGAACTCCATGTAATTTTGGCTTTTTGTTTTAGAGAGGAAAATTAGCTAAAAGCAAGTCATACGTTAGAAAGTTATGAGAAAAATGACTTTGAAAACTTTGAAATGTAAACCAATTATAGATAGTCACAACTTTTTTATTTAACAAAATTCTCCTTTTAAAAATAAATAATTTAGTGATAAGGTAATCTCTTAAAATTATTAAAATATTTGCATAATATCCACTTATATTTATTACAAGTTTACATAGTAATATATCTTAATACTACTATGTATATACACATCTTCACCATCGCATAACTATTCAACAGAGTGAAAACACATACATATCATCTTCATCTTATCACCCATCTTCTTGTTGTAGAGGGTATTATGCATACACATGAGTAACCCAACTACTGTCTTTTTGGGGAAAAAGTGTATGTACACATCTTCACCCTCTCATAACCATTCAACGAAGTGAATGGTCATACATATAATCTTCATATTATCTCCCATTTTATTTCGGTAAAGAGTATAGTACATACATACATCATTCACCCAATTAATCCTTTTGAAACAAAGTTGTATGTGCATGTCTTCACCATCCCATAACTACTCAACAAAGTGAATAGAGGTACAAATGATCTTCATCTTATCACTCATCTTTTATCAACCCATAACTACTATTCAACAAAGTAAATAGACATACAAATAATCTTCATCTTGTCACCCACCTTCTTTTGATAGAATGTATTGGCCATACACACATCATTCACCCAAATCCTCATGTTTTGGAGGAAAATGTATATACACATTCTCACCCCATCACTCATGAAAATATGTTTATTTTGTTATTTTATAACAATAAAATAATAAATCATATTATAAACTAAATTGATATAACAAATTATTTATAAAATTTAAACATATATCTTGTAAAATTTTAATTCTTCAACAATAACTCTGAAAACTCAACCCTAATAGATTAAAGTTTTCCACATCTATTTCCTTGTTAAATCATAAATCAATATATTTAACATCTATATACCCTCTAGTTGCTAGTTCCCCATATACCCTCTAGTTGCTAGTTCCCATCATCTCTATACCCTATTCTCAATGGCAAATGGTAAATTTCACGATGTTCTCTACATCTTTTTCTTTTATTAAATCATAAGACATTATATTTAACTTTTAATAAAAATATGTGTTTTTTATAATAATAAAATAATAATTCTAATTATAACCTAAATTGTTATATCAAATTATTTAACCATTTAAACTTATAACTTTTAAAAAATTACATATATTCTTCACCAATAACCCAGTAAAATTCAATCCTAATAAACTAAACCCACTTACATTCCTATACCCTATTATTACAGATAAAAAAATAAACTCCACAATATTTAAGGGTAAAAATTAAACCTCACAATATTTAAATCATCTTTTTCCTTTATTTTTTTCCTTTCTAAATTGGAAGCATTTGCAAACCGACCTAAAAAGAATCACTAAATGACCAATAACTTAATCCAACGTTTCACCCAACTAAATTACCCATTATAATTATATATAATAAATAAAAATTACCCAACGCTTCATGACATAGATTTCAGAGCGCAGTTTGAAATTTCAAGGCCCACTAAACAATACAGCACCATGGTGGGACTCCTCCCAGATGTATTCGTTGGAAGAGCGGAGAAATTGAAGAATATTATCAAAATAATGTGCGTTGCAGAACGACGATCACCGAAGAAGAAAGCGATGCACATTCCATGGAGAGAGTACCGTTACGTAAGGTCCAAATGGTTGGGATCCTACAGGAGGACCACAAACCCAGCTGCAGATTCCATTTCCAGCGGGTCAGATAAACCGGTAGAGCCTCCGCAACAAAAGGGTTTGGAGATCAATTTTCATCGTCTGGATCTCAAAGAAGGGAGACCTCCTTTGGGTAATGTTGAAGCAAAGAAGCCTGCAATGAATAAAGGTCGCAAAGTTTCAGGATTGACTACCGCCTTCAAACGGGCGGTTCTGGCCAATTCCTCCTCCAAAGTTCAACTCATGCGGTGTTCACTAAAACTGGTGGGGAATAACGGATAACAGATAGTAGCAAAAGGAGGCACACCAAATAGTAGCAGATAATGCCAACACCTTTCAAAAGATTTCCGTCATTTCTTTGTTTATATTTTAATTTAGCAGAGTTTGTACAGGTTTGTAAAAAATATGAAAGGCACAACATTTAAATTGTTTTCTGTAAATGTCTGCACATAACTTAATTAAACCAGCCCACAAATAATGGTGACTTCATTTAGGATATAAAGCCCTTCATGTTTTCCTCCTCTGGGCCTACTATATGTATTAGTTTCCATATATGGTAGGGAAAAACTCCTTAGGGCACTCATATACTTCATGTGGATAAAAAATCTATTATAAAAAATCTATGTAGTTGTTTGAAACTTAGTTCAGGCAGGAGTTATTTGTCATTATTCCTTGGCCAGTAACAAGTTTGAATACCCATTCTTATTATCTAAAACATATCAAGAGTGTCAAAGATTCCTAAAGAGGATGAATATTATCTATAAACATTTTATTTAGTTGTTTGAGATTATTATAAGAATCTCCAGCCTACATCTAGTTTAGTTGTTTGAGACTATTATAAGAATCTTAATCCTACACCTTTTGTAGTTGTTTGAGACTACTATAAGAATCTTAATTTTAGAAAGATTCAGATAGAGCTCAACACTTTATGTTCCTTCGTAACCATGTTTAAGGCCCATAATGCTTTACATAATACATAAACCTATAAAGTTTCTAAACTTCAACATGAAGATTTCAAATTCAATTAAAATGCAATACCCATAAATGGAAACCAATTCCCACATAAAGGCTAGAGATGATTTATTTCATGATTGGAATCCTTCTCCATAGAAATTAAGCTCAATAATATTTGTTAAAAAACTTATTCCCTTGTTTTAATCCCCCATAAGCCTCGTCTCCTCTATATCATGTGGAAAGCATCATAATGTTTCCCATATCCTAGCCAAAGGCCAAAGGCCCATAGAACAGATCATTTTCATTGTTCAAGGCCTAATTCATGGTCCTTGATCTCACGAGGCTCCATTTTAGTCCTAATGTCATGGTTCCCATATCCTAAGCAAACACCAAAGGCCCATTGAAAGGATCATTTTCATTGTTCAGGGCCTAGTTCATGGCCCTTTATTTGATGAGGCTCCTTTTTAGTCCCAATGTCCCTCAATAAATCTTTCTGATCTTCTCTCCACTCTGTCACAATTTTCTCTCTCTCAATTGCAATGCCCTCTCAATAATATATCGCTATAATATGATGCCATCATAAAAAGAGGGTTTCCTTCTAGGGAGGAAACCATTAACAAAAATTCTACCTTCAAATATGTGACCTAATGATGAATGGTCCAAATTGGCTATGAAATTGCAATATTTTACAAGGCAATTCTTCCAAAATTTTCTCTTAAAGAGTGTTGCCACTAAACCCTGTTGTGGGGGACTCTAAAATACTTTCATTACCCCCTTGGACCTCCTAGTGATAATAGTGAGGGGGGAGTCCCATACACCCCCCACCCCCTAATGTCAAGAATAGGGATACAAATGTAACTAGAAAGAAGACATTTGAATTAGGAAGATAATCAACCTCCATAAACAACAATCTTGAGTGCATTATGGTGCAAAAAACTTCAAAACAATTATCATATTCCACTCGAACGCCATAGGTTTCTTATAGAGATTTTGTATGATGGTTTGAGGTACTCGCATGTTTTACCTACTATGACTACTTTGTCATTCCTTCATACTACTAAAGCCTACATATCAAAATAATGCACTCTTCCTAGTTTAGTAGTTGTGTTTCATGTTTTAACTAGATAAAATAAATAGCTAAGCTCGACTTCTCTTTTATTAATACTTTCTAGCTACAAATTCTATATTTGTTTCTCCACTAGCTTATGCCCTTTTCCCCATTTATAAACCTCCTAGAAAAGGAAAAATTTTCCATGCAATGCTAGTTACAAAACATAAATCTACTCCATGCGTTTCAATAAGTCTTAAGTCTTATCTTTAATAAGAAGGGGAAATGAAATCCATAATTATAGAACACAATAATCATGCAACATTGTAATCCATATTGGAGCATAGTCAATAATAAAAATGGTTTGTTCCCCAAATATGGTTTATATATCGCTATCTAACGTAAAACTAAATTTCAATTACAATAGTAGTGTTCCTAGATAATAATTCACAAACCCATAAATACTATATCATCAAGCTTAGCCTAATGAAAAGGATAAGAATGTAACTTACTATATATATGAACCCCTTCAATTGCAATCCATAATTTTAAAACACATCAATAACTACCATTGTTATATTCTCCAAGATATTTATAAATAATTAATTGAGTTGCAAACATATGGATATCATGTGGTGAAAGTGTAATACCCTCCTCCCACATTACCCAAGCTAACCAGTCCACCAAGGTAAACATGTGACAAAGAGTTACTATCATATTATTCAACTCCCCAAGTATAGTTGAGGAAGTAGAATTGACAAAACAAAACCATTTGACCTTCCTTAGGAGCTACATGACTCCTCAAGGGCTAACCCACCACTCTAGGTGTCCAACCCTTGAGTTAACTTGCTTTTTATTAACCTAAACCCCTAGTCGCTCCTTTGACAAGCCCTCCATACAACCAAAAGCCTCAAGTCACTCCCATAGCAAGGCCCCATGTGATTGAAGTTTTTTCCAGGAAGTTTGTGCTAGCAACCGTGAAATATGAGCCACCATTTCAAGGCTAGGATTCAGGACTCTGCCCAAAACTTGATGAAATTCTTGGAAATGATAAATAACAAGAATAAAAAGCCTCTAATGAAAAACTTGAACAATGAACTAATCAGACTCATCCTAACCATGACAAGAATTTTTTCAAACACATTTGACCACGAAATATGAGCCACCTTTTCAGGGCTAGGACTCAGGACCCTACCCAAAACTTGATGAACTTGAGTACCCTAATGCAAAACTTGAACAAGGAACTAATGAGACTCATCCTAACCATTATAGGAATTTTGTCAAACACATCATAAGCATGTAATGTACAGGCCATATAAACACATATGAACATAGGGACCTCATACTTATATGAGATTCATCAAGAAGGTATGATGCCCTCTCACAATAGCTGCATTATTGTCTATTAGGTCATACATTCATTAAAATTTCATTTGCTAAACAAAACATGAGGAGAGCCATAACTAAAGTCTGCCATAAAACGATGCTTATAATCAACATATATCTAGCAGAATAAAAATTATAGAACATTCATGAAAGCCTCATAATAATAAGCATATTTACCCATGAAATGGAATAGGAAAAGAGATTTTATTAACATGTGAAAAATCCAACCAAGTCAAGGACTTCCACATACCACATGACCATATATTGGGTTGAACCAAATATTTCTTTCAGCTAGTCAACCTCGTGCCATATTCCAAGCATGAATGTGGGACTCACAAAAAAACCAACCAAGGCTTCTTAGGCTTTATCGTGTATCCCACCATAACCGATCAAGAGATTCCTAAGCCTAAAACCCTCATCTATACCACCAGGATTTATAGTGTATCCTACCATTACTGGTTAAGGGAATCTTAGGCCCAAATGAAGAAACATACACTACATACTTTACTGTAATCTCACCATATGATGGTCAAGGGATCACTAGAACCTAAACAAGCATGAATGCCTCCGGATCTTTCCACCTAGACCATGAGGAATTTTTCCTTCTCCACCCTAAAGATTTACCATGTATCCCACCATTACTGGTCAAGGGATTCCTAGGCCTTTGAGAATTTTCTTGAGACCACCCCACTAAGTTTCAAAGTCATTCATAATCCAGCTCAACCAAGTAAAATAATGCCATCACATCGTGGCTATCTTGAAATGGAAAGGCAATGATAAAATCTGTTGTCACACTAGGAAAAACCCATGCCAATGACAACAAGAGAACCAAATACACACATGCATGTACTATGGATGCCAAAACTTGCAAGGTAATCATACATGGAACTCGATACTTGCAAGTAATCTCATTGTAGCCACTTGATCCAACTATTCCTTTTTTTATCTTTTATTTCCTTTTCCTCCTTATTCTTCGTTTTCCTTTCTTCCTCTAATGCTAGAGTGCTCCAAGAATACTCTAAGTGTGCAAGAGTAATGAGAGAATAGAGAGAGAGCTCCAAAACTAGACTGACGAAAGGCAACACTAACAAAAGTTGTGAATTTATCCTTAAAAGTATTTTTAATAATGAGGCCTCTATTTTCTTCAGTTTCCATTATTTTCCTTCATTTTCCTCCTCACATGCAACCTATGACCTTTCACCTTCCTTTTCTCCTATTTTCCATTTTTTCATAAATAAAATGTTAATTAATGCGTCTTTCCTTTTCAAAGCCTTTGCCATAATAAACCAAATTAGCACCCACTAGGATGTTTTTCCCAACATTCAGGTTGGAATACATGTCCCGTGACCTTAGTTTTATTTTTCCTTTATTAACTTTATTACATGAACTTTTAACTCAAGGTTGTTATAAACCCCTCCCCCTTAGGGGAACACTGTCCTAGGTGTTCAATGACACCTACAACCAACAATACTACTGAAAATAAAACCATACTACCCATGGAGCTTTATAACTTAGCTCGATGCAGTATTTACAATGATTAATTTATGGAAAAGAAAACCAACATGACAAACATAATAACATGACATCCATACTACTTATTGGAGCTTTATATCACATCTCATTGCAGTATTTACATCCATATATATATATATATATATATATATATATATATATATATATATATACATATATATATATATATATATATATAATATAATATATATATAATATAATATATATATATATATATATATTATATATACATATACAAAAAATACTTTGCCTCAATTGGAAAATAATGAAGTATACATAACCCACATCTGATCAGCCATCTCACATGTAGCTTCATTGGGCCCAAAGTGCCTCCACTGCACTTTAACTTGCTCGATTGTTCAGTTCCAGAGCATGAGACTCTTTCTCTACAAAATGCACTGAGGTTCTATTGATGATGTTGGACCCACCAACATTAAGGGGATCTCTCTTATATGAAGTCTTAACTAGACCTTACATCCTTTGGAATAGGAGTCCCAACAGTGGGTGGTAATGATATGCCTTGACCGTGGAAACACATAGAGGGAAGTATGATAACTTTGGGTAAGAGCAAGTGCGTGACCCTGCGAAGAGTCAAGTGTGATGCATGAATGTTCAAACACATGAAAGGAAAAGTAAGTGTGCCCCTTGGAAGCCTGTAATAGTATGCAACTTGAAAGGAACACATGAGCGAAATAAAATCAAAAGCTAAGATGTGGAATAGTCCATAAGTTAAAGTGATGAGTTAATCCAACAACATGCATTCAATAAGTTTTGTACAAATGAAAACAAAATAGTTCATAAGCATATGTGTAAGTTAAATAACATACATTACCAACGCAAAAAAAATAATCCTACTACATTAACAACATATGCATGAAAGTGTGTTAGCTCTGATTTTATTATTATAAGAGAAAGTTTCATCCATACATACACCATTGACAACCACTAGCCCCAGTAGCATAACATTACAGTCAAGAGCATTTTCTCCTCCAAAGAAGTATACTCTCTATATGCTATGGAGAAGCCAATGCTCTTCACAATACTCCCAAGCTCTTTCTAAGCCTAAGCCTAGCCAAAAGCTTGGCTCACAAAAGCTTGTTACATGAGTTATGAAGTTATATTTATAACAAGACAGGGTGACTCTTCAAATCCCCTTTGTGACCTTTGGACTACCCTCATGACTCTTCAACTTGTTCACAAAATAACAGTTTAGATTACATGATGAATTTTCATATTCCAATATTTACACTTGGAATTTCACTTATAACATAATTACAAATAATATTACATTTTCCACTCATACCCATATGAGACAAAATAGGGTAGAGACAACTTGACATCCTAATAAGACACAACATTATGATGTTGGATTTTGGGAGAATTCTAGCTCAACAACCTCGACTTGCTGCTTCTCAGTCACATATTGGTGGCAAGCTTAGTACTATGTGATGGTGTCCCCAAACTTCTTAACAGTGTCTTGCTAGAAGCAGACTTTAGCCTCCATGGCATCCGAGTACACTATCTTGGAACCTATGTCCAACTCATTCTGAAGCATGAGAAATATTGTTTTGCCTTTGATAAGACCATCGATGAACTTCTACATGTTGTGTGCATTCAGCTCCAAGTCTTCCTTGGTGGCCTCCTGTTTTAGTTGCTCCAAGTACTCTTCAACCTCCTGTTGGACTTGGTTCTTGGGTTTAGCTTTGGTGAGGGAACCAATTGATGGGATCTTGTGTGTTCTCACCAAGACATCCAAACTACTACACAACCACACATATGAGGCCTGTGTGCTACCAATGAATGAGGCGAGCTGCTTGTTGTTATGAATCAACATTCGAACCTTCACTTTATTCAGCTCTACCAGTGGCTTCATTTTCTTCACTAATTCAAGTAGGGCCCGTTTGTACCTTATTGTCCACTCTTGTACATAAGCGATGGAAACATGTATGTTTTTGAGAGTTTTAACAAACTCTTTGCTCTACTGTTGCAGGCCATGCAAATGGATAATTTCTTTATGAATGTTGAAAAAATCGTCATAGAGTTTCCACATGGTTTCTCCAAGTGTCGAGACTTTAGTAAGTATCGATGCTCCCATCTCCTCCAATGCATAAACTGCATTATGCATTGCCTCTTTCTAGTTTTTCTACCTCTTTCCCAGAAGCCTGCAATTTCTTTTTCAGTTTCTCATTCTCGGCCATCAAATAATGAACATTTGGTCTTGTTGCTCCTGCATAGGCTAAGTTGGCTTTGACAATGGAAATTGGATGCTTCGTGGTATTTGACACTATCACCCTTTCTTTGATCAATGCAGGTGAAGCATGATCATCCATCAAGTGCTCTTTTGTGCTTGTACAATCCTCTTCTTGAACTCATCGAATGATAGATTGAACACATCCATGACTGGATCATCATCAAGGAGAACAACATCTCCTTACTCGCTCAGGGTTGGCTCTACTACTGGAGGTGGTGGAGATTAAGGGATGACCTATGGTGCTCTTGGCATCAAGTCAACATCTTCATGTTGCAGCTCATGTTCCAACTCCATCTCTGTGATTTGGATCAATTGCTCAATCTAATGAGTAAACTCTTGATCCTAGATTTGTTCACCTTTTGCTTTAGCTACTGGTTTTTCTAGTTCTTCTATCTATATTGGTGTTGTTTCCTATATCATTGTGCCTTCTCTTTGTTCTTCCTGCTGCTTTTTCTTCTCTTCTTGTTCTCTCCTCCCCAATTCTTGTTATTCCTTCAAATGCTTTTCTACTTCATACAACCTCTTCTTTTCTTTATTCCTCTGCTATCATATTTTCATCCTTTGCTTCCACTACCAAAGCTTCTTTCTTGATAATAGGACCTGCTTTCATTTTGCAACTTTTCTCTCCCTCTAGACTATCATCAATCTTCCTCTTTCCCTTGTCTTACATGGGATTTCCTCGTTCTTTCTCTGTTTCTTTTGAAGTTGTTGTTTTCTATGGAGCAGCCTTTGAAGTCCTTGCTATACTGAGTAGCTCATTGAGTCTGGAGGCATTGTATTAGTACCTCCAAGAATCCTCCTCTGGCCAATGAAATGTCTCATTGATCCATGGAAACTAAAATATCGTACAATTGTCCTTGCAAATAATGTGGGGATCATATGGATTAAATTCCTTACTGGAAAATTCAAATCTTGCTATTTCCTTAGCCTCAACATCTACAACTTTCAAGATCTTTATCTCGTATAATCTGATCTACAAAGAAGGAGTGGGTCATGGTTCTTTCTTCTTCCTGTGCAGTGCTGCTGACAACCCTAGAGCGAGATGGTATGTTACTTATTGCATGATCAATTTTTCAATGGCATAGCTTGGTAAGACATGCAGAGGCTTCTCTCTGCTAAACACTCTAATGAAGGTGACACCTAGTGAGGTATACCTATCTACGATGTCTACTATCACCTGTATTTCTCCTTTGGACATGCAACGTGGGTCTTGTTCAAACATAATCTTGTATAGCGGGATAATAAAGTGGTCAGTTAGTTGTACCATTACTCCTTGATAATTGCATTTTGAAAGTAACTTGCAATAGATGTTCGTGGAAGTCTCTCATGGTTTGCATGTCTAGTTCATTCCAAGAAACAACTATTGTGCACATATTGCATATAGTAAGTATGCAGACATATAGAACCTTTCTTGCTCATCCTTGAGTGGATGATGAGATCGTGCTACATGGGCCTTCAATTATTGAGCCAATAGACCCGACCAGTTGAATGGCCTCACATCATTCACTAATTGATCCAATAAGACTTCCCACCATTTAGGAAATGTTTCTATGCTCTCTTGACCATAGATTCTGCAAGCAAAGATAATCAAGAGTTGGTAAGTCTTCCTGAGGGACTTTGTCTTGTACACATGGGTGGGTGTCTGTCGAAACTTCGATGGCTCTTTCACCCAGTGCTTGACAATGTCCCTTATGTTCACATAGTTGTGGGTGGTATAGCAGAGTGAGTCCATGAGCTCTACTGGCTCAAGCAGGTGATACATCTACTAAAAGTCTTCTAACCTGAACGTGGAAAGCTTCTTCCCACTGACATTGCTCAATGTCATAATCCATTCATCTATATGTGAGATAGTGCAGCTGATGATGTCCACACACCGAAAGGTGGGATACATGCATGTAAAATTGAATAGACTTGACTGCAATATGTTTAGATACACTTGTCGGTCTTCTAAGTCTTCTTCAAAGTCCTTTGCGAAAGTGTCGTTGATTTGTTGTCATGTCAGTTTTGTTCCCTTCTCTATAAACATTTGAGTATATGCATACACTAGTAAATCAATTGGTGTCTCCTCAAATGCTTCTCCATTACTACTCCTGGTGGTTTCCTTTGATGCACCTCTCTTAGATTCCATGGTAACAATCGTTGCTAGAGAGGTGCTCAACAATTGTTGTACCTGTGGGATAGAGAGGAAAATCATGGCAAGCAAATGTGAGTTTAGAGCAAAGAAACTTACACGACAAGTCCAAGTAGAAAACTAGGCACTAGATGGGAAGGATTGTGCAATTTTTTCTAACAGGGGCGACTGACTACCTATGGGAACTGTGCACTATGTAGTCCCAGCAACCAAGGTGGAAGCCTGCTTGTTGAAACTACACAATTTGTAGTTCAGCCTAGGCAAAGGCCTGTGAGAGACTGCACATTACACATTCTCAGTTGCAAAGATGAGAGGATGACTCCTAAAACTATGTAGCACACAGTTGGAGCCATGTTAGACTGCATACTACACAATTCTAGAGGCAAAGCTTGTGGCTTGAGCCTCCATATTGCATAGTGTCAGCTATGAAAGTGAGATCCGGCCAAGGGAAACCCAAATCTACCCAAGGGAAGTTTGAAAAACAAGCAGACTTGAGAGATAGTGTGCAGTTGAGTGAAAATTTGACTAAGTTTAGATGAATGCATGTGAATCAAGTGTAAGAATTGATCAGTAGAAGGAAAACAATGTAAGTGAGGAGAGTTGTTGCAACAACGACCATTACTGCAAAAATGGGAAAACTAATGCGACACTTGGGAAAGGTAATCTAAAACTTAAAAACACTTATACAAGTTAAAACAAGTAAAAAATATAGCAACCATGAAGATAAACAATTGAAACAACACCCACACAATCCAAAAGATAAAAAGCGACAAAAAAAGCAGTAAAAGACAACAAAAGAAAAACTCACCCAAAAAAAGCAATTACGATCACACCGAAGGCTCCTTCATCTCCTCAGGAATGCTAGAGCTCCAAGATAGAGTGTGGAAATGAGCTCTAGAAGTGTCAATTTAATAGATTTGGAAAAAATAGGGCTTATGATGTGCATGCCTAAAAACAAGGAAAAGGAGACACTTGGTAGAAGTTTCTAAAAATAGTGCAATTTCCTCCTTCTGGATACTAAAATAGGTCCCTATTTATTTAGGGATTTTTTTTCCTTTTTTCCTTTTCTATTTTCTAGGGAAACTTGCCATGCACACCACAGGAAAAATTACACAATTACATGGAATTGGGCAACTTTCCAGCTCAGTGCACTGTACAGTTTCTGAGCTTAGTGAGGGTTGCACAATTTCTGGGCTCAGTGTTGGGCTACATCCTCATGACTACACATTTTCTGGTCTCAAGGCTCACTTGGTAGTCAGGACTATGCAATTCCCATCATCAAGGCTGGTTTCCCTCAAGGATTGCACAGTTTCTAGGGGTAAGCTTAGAATTATTGTGGGATGAATTTAGGAGATCAACTTATGAGTTAGAAATTCAACTAAGTAAGAAAACAAAATCCAATATGAAAATATAAGTCTTGTTCAAAGCACGAATACCTAGATCAGTGTGATATGAGCTGTTATGGTTAAGAAGGAAGGATCCAAAATCGAAGCATAAGAAAAATTTTGGTGGGTGGTCGTAGTTGTTATAACATTGGCGACACATTGGTAGGTCTAGTTTGGACTTGATATTGGGGGGATCCCCTGAATATCTATGGGTACAGCATCATCAACATTTCTGGCACTGAAAGGAAGGATTCTATGATACAATTGTTGGTCTTCTAAGTGTGCCTCAAATTCCTTTGCAAAAGTGTCTTTGATAAGTTTCCATGTCAGTGTTGTTCCCTTCTCTATAAACAATTGAGTATCTGCATACATTGGTAAATCAACCAGTGTCTGCTCAAATTCTTCTCCAGTATTACTCTCTATGGTTTCCTTTGATGCAACTCTCTTAGATTCCATGGTAACAGTGACTGTTGGAGAGGTGCTCAACAACTATTGTATCTATGGGACAGAGAGGACATTCATGGCAAACAAATTTTAGTTTAAAGCAAAAAACTTACAAGGAAAGTTCAAGCAGCAAACCAAGCACTAGATGGGAAGGATCGTGCAATTTGTTTTGATAAGGGGGGCTAGCTACCTGTGGGAACTATGCAATGCGCAGTCCCAATAGCCAAGGTGGAAGCCTTCTGGTTGACACTGCACAATGCGTAGTTCAGCCGAGATAAATCCCTGTGAGAGACTACACATTTCACAGTCTTAGTGGTGTAGATTAGAGGCTAGCTCCTAGAACTATGTACTGCATAGTTGGATCATGCTTAGACTGCATATTACACAATTCTAGAGGCCAAGCTTATGGCTTGAGCCTCCAGATTTCATGGTGCCAACTGTGAAAGTGAGATCTGGCCAAGGGAAACCCAGATTTTCCCAAGGGAAGTGTGAAAAACAAGAAGACCTAAGAGATAGTGTGAAGATGAGTATATATCTAAATAAGTGTAGATGAAAGAATGTAAATCAATTGCAACAATATTTGAGGAAAATTATTTACCTATCATGTAATTGTCAACCCGGGGGTTTCGTAAAACTTGTGAAGTGTGCTTGCACTATATATGCTAGAAATTAACTTTCAATTTAGATTAATATTACTACAAAATCAAATAACGAAAAACCAAATTCACCTATTCTAATTCAACAGACAATTCAAAAGAAATTATAGTACAATCAAAATACAACACGTGGAATTGAAATCTTAATCTTTCACACTTGCAGGAATTCAAATCTTAATCTACCACACTTGAAGGAATTGAAATCTTAATCTACCACACTTGCAGGAATTGAAATATTAATCTACCACACTTGAAGGAATTGAAAAGCACACCACTCTTTCATAAATGAAATTTCATGAAATGAGATCTACTCTAAGGGATCATGTGTGCATTATCAAATCAAGATCCTATGAGATGAATAATCAAAACCACATGAATGAAACAAAAGAAAAAAAAATCATTCTTAACCTCTCACACAGGAAAAGATGTGAAAGCACTAAATCTTAATCTATGAAAGCAATAAATCTTAATCTATGAAAAACAATAAATCTCACACATTATAGGTGGCCAATCCAAAAGCATGAGAGATGGAAATTTGAGAGGCTCCCAGTGCAAGCATTACCAATAAAATTGAACATCACTCATGGGCATGGTGCTAAATCTAAATTCGATTCAAAACATCAGTAATATTAACTTTTCACCTGAGTATCTCCAACTTTACACATGCCTTTGAAAGGAGAATGCTCTCCTATTTATACAAGAACATAAGAAGCTACCTCATTAATGGAGGTCCATTATTCTCTCCCTAGATCCCTAGAAAATATCATACAGTTACAACTCAAATAGGTAATGATGAGACACATATATAGTTACAACTCAAATAGGTAATGATAAGACACATATCCTCTTTGACCTTTATCCAAATTCTCTTCCATATCTTGAAGGGAATTCGAATTTGAGCATTGGAGGCCACATATGGGTGCCTTGGAAGCTTCCAAATGACCTACACATGTCATGAAACTCAAGCCACTTTTAAGTATTAGAAAGTATATGTCATTTTTATAAGTTTTAACCATAAATTCACTTAAAATACTAGAAATCATTAACTTTTGGAAAACACAAATGGAACCCATATAATTATGAAAATGGAGGCTAATGAAAGGTTATATGGTCATGGAGTTCCAAGATATGAGTGAAATGACAGTGATAAAGGTGAAATTGGATAATATTTTGAATACATTTTGGAGGCTCTACAACAGTTGATCAAATTGATGGAAATCAAAGTAAGTGAGGAGAGTCATCGCAACAATGACCATTAGTGCAAAAACAGGAAAACTAATGCGACACTTAGGAAAGGCAATCTAAAACATAAAACAACACTTCTATAATTTAAAACAAGTCAAAATATGAGAAACCATGAAGAGAAACAATTGAAACAACACTCACATAATCCTAAAGACAAAAAGTGACAAAAAAAGCGGTAAAAGACGATAAAAGCAAAAATCACTTGGAAAAGTGACGACGATCACACTGAAGGTTCCTTGATCTCCTCAAGATTGATAGAGCTCCAAGATCAAGTGTGCAAATGAGCTCTAGAAGCATCGATTAAATAGATTTAGATAAATTAGGGCTTATGACGTGCATGCCTAAAATCAAGGAAAAGGCGACACTTGCGGAAGTTTCTAAAAATAATGCAATTTCCTCCTTTCAGATACTAAAATAGATCCCTATTCTTTACGGTTTCTTTTTTATTTTTTTTTATTTTTCCTTTTTCCAAGGAAATTTCCCATGCACACCGCTGGGAAAGACTACACAATTCTGGGGAAGTGTGTAACTTTCTAGCTCAGTGCACTACATAGTTTCTGAGCTTAGTGAGGGTTGCATAATTTTTGGGCTAAGTGTTGGGTTTCCACCTCATGACTACACATTTTTTGAGTTCAAGGCTCACTAGCAGTCATGACTACACAATTCCCATCATCAAGGTTGTTTTCCCTCAAAGGTTGCACAATTTCTAGGGGCAAGCCCATAACTGTTGTGGGACCAAGTTAGGAGATCAGTTTGTGAGTTAGAAAATCAACTAAGTAAGAAAAAAAGCCAAAATGAAAAGCTAAGTCTCATTCAAAGCATGAATACCTGAATCAGTGTGATATGAGTTGTTTTGGTAAAGAAGGAAGGCTCCAAAATCAAAGCATAGGCAAAATTTTGGAGGTTGGTTGTAGCCACTACAACAAGTTCTAACTGGAGTTATCCTTCTAGGTCCACCTACAATACGGACTTATCAATAGCGTGATCAACATCCTTTACATATATTTTAAAGAAATGAAATATGGAAAACATCATGAAATTTCATTGTTGGAGGAAGTGCAAGTTTGTAGGCCACTAGTCCAATACTCTCAAGCATCTCGGAAGGCCAGCAGTTATGAAGTGTCAGCTTCGCACACGACCCGATCCTTAAAGATATCTTCTTGGGCTTGATGCGCAAGTACACATGTTCCCCAACCTGGAACTCCTTAAACAACCTGTGTTGATCTTCATAACTTTTATGTTTGTCCTGTGTTACCTTTAGATTCTTCTTGATTACTTGAATTTCTTGTTTCATCTCTGCCAACATTTCCGATCCAATCAACACACTGCTCACTGTATTACTCCAATTAATGGGAGAATTACAGCTCTGCCCATAGAGTGCCTCAAATGGACTCATTCTTAGTGACTCATGATACCCATTTTTGTAAGAAAACTCAACCAGTGGAAGGTACTCTTCCTACTTTCACTATTGATACATAACATACATTGTCAACATGTCCTCAAAAATCATGTTGACCCTCTTTGTCTGTCGATTTTTCTATGGATGATAAGTTGTATTGAAGGCCAAATCTGTACCCAAAGCTACAAATTACTCTTTCTAAAACTTGGAAGTGAACTTAGCATCCCTTTCCAACACATTCTTATTTTATACACCATTCAATCTCACTATATCTCTGATGAAGAGTTGTGTTACATCACTAACTAAATAAGTTGACTTCAGTGGAATGGAGTGTGATTCCTTTCTCAACCTGTCATCAACGACCATAATATAATCATGTTGTCTATATGTCCTTGGAAAAACTATAATTAAATCCATGGAAATGACCTCCCATAACCACTTTGGAATCAGAATAGGTTGTAGTAAACCACCTGGATGCTTGCACTTTGCTTTTACATGTTGACAATCAAAGCATATACCCACAAACTCTACCACTTCCCTATTCAAATTTGGCTAGTAATAGAACTTCTTCACCACTTTCAATGTCTTCTAATATCCTGGATGACCTTAATATTGCGTAGCATAAAATTCTCTTAGGATAAGCTTCCCGAGCTCACGGTTTTCTGACATATAGGTCATGTCCCTAAATCTGACCAAACCATCTGTTGTGAGAATATAGTTGACATCCTGATCACTTGTACTATATTGTTGTAACTTGTGCCTAAGATCCTTGTACCTTTCATCCTATTTAACTTCTTGTAATATATGATCCTATAAGTCTGTCCCATAAGAAATCATAGTTGCAATGTGATTTACATGTATCTACCTACTAAGAGAATCTACAACCTTATTCTCCTTTCCCTTAATGTACTTGATCTCAAAGTCAAACTCATCGATCATGGAAAACCATCAAAATTTTATGGCATTCAAATTCAGTTGGTCAAACAGATATCTCAATCTACTATGGTCTCTCATTAGTACAAACCACCTGCCAAGGAGAAAGTGTCTCCACATATTCAATGCATGTATGATCTTTGTCAACTCAAGATAATGTGTAACATAATTATTCTCGTGCTCATTCAATTTCCTTTGTTGATAACATACCACCTATCCCTCTTGCAATAAGAATCCACCAAGTCTTCTCTTGCAAGCATCTGTACACCCTACTGACTCTTTATCTGGGTCAGTAATCTTGAGAACCAGAGAATTTGTCAACAACTGCTTCGACTGCTCAAAACTTATTGCACATTCCTTTGTCCATTCAAATTTCTTCCCTTTCCACTGCAATAACATGATAGGATAGACAATCCATGAGAATTTCCTGATGAACCTCCTATAATAAACTGCTAACCCCATGAATTATTTGACCTCATCCACATTCATAGGAGTTTCCCATTCCATAGTATCTTTGATGTTTTTTAGATCCACTGTTATGCCTTCCTTGGAAACAACATGCCCCGAGTAATGTACCTTTGTTTGAAAGAAACTACATTTGCTAAGCTTAGAATACAACTAATGCTCTCTTAGTAATCTCAACACTGCTACTACATGTTGGGCATATTATTCATCATTCTTATAATATATCAAGATATCATAAATGAATACAATAATAAACTTGTCCAGATAAGGATGAAAAACACTATTCATCAACCACATAAAAGTAGTTGGAGAATTTGTCAAACCAAAAGGAACTACAATAAACTCATAATGCCCATACTTGGTCTAAAAAGTAGTCTTGTAGGTGTCCTCTTCTTTAATGTGTACTTGATGGTATCCTGATCTCAAATTAATCTTCAAGAACATTGTTTCTCCCTTCAACTGGTCAAACAGATCATTAATCCTTGGAAATGGATACCTGTTCTTGATGGTCACCTTGTTCAAATTTCTATAGTCAATGTGAAATCTGAGAGTACAATCCTTCTTCTTCACAAACAACCCTCATGCACCCCACAACAATACACTTGGGCTAATGTATGCTTTGTCAATCATTTCTTTCAACTACAATTTCAATTCCACTAACTTTGGAGTTCTCATCGTGTAAGGTCTCTTTCATGTTGGTGGTTCCCTTGGTACCAACTCAATAGAAAATTCCACTTCCCTGTGAGGCGACAACTCTGAAATCTCTGCTGGGAACACATCCTGAAACTATTGTAAGATTGAGTACCTCTTCAAAACTTCCATATCTTCAACATCCTTACCTTTATCACTAAAAATAAACATTTCAAACAACACACCCTTTCCTACGACTGTGATTCTCCTGCATAGTTATAACCATTCTAATTGATGTAGGATTGTTCTTACCCTAAAATATCCTTTGTTCTCCATTTTCATCCAAGCACTCAATAGACTTTTCATAGAAATCCACCTTGGTCCTATGAGGATACAACTAGTCCATAACCAACAACATATTGTATGATCCAAATGGAGGCACATTTAAGTGTGGTGATCTGGGCATACCATTCAACTCAAATGTGCAAGCTCTTACCCAATGCTAAACCCTTTTATTTGTACCTATAGCCAACTACACTAACCAAGATTTTGTGTGTACTTTATTCAAACAACACCTATCCACCAGGTTAGTATTAACATAACCATAATTAATTCCAGGATCAATAAAAATATAAACAACTTGATCACAAATCTTATTGTCCATCTTGATAATAGATGCGTGGTGATCTAGCTTCCTGTTATTCAATCTTGCATAGATTCAAGGAATGCTTTGTCCAACATCCCCAACTGTATGTGATTCTTGTGAACCATATATCTGAGGCCTACCACCCTGATACAATGGACAATCCTTCCTGAGATGCTCCTTTCCACATATCCAACACTGCAATTGTCCCTTACCATCACATTTATTCCATTCCCTCTAGGCTGTGACCCATGTCCCTATCCGACTACATTAAAATTGTTGTAAGGAACCACATTCCATTTCTCACTTGTATCATGAGGTCTTGTTTGATTTGGTGTTCACTTGCCCTTATCTTTGCCTTTCCCTTTCCAATGTTGTTGAGATTTTGTCTTACACTTTGATTGCTCATAACAACGCTTCAAATTTTTGTTGGATTCCTCCAACGATTTAGGCTCATCAAACCTGATCCTATCTTTGAACGTTACCGACAACCCATTGATGAATATTTGAATCTTAGCTTTCTCCTCCTTAATATACGATACATACCTCAATAAAACCAAGAATCTTCTAGTACACTCATCATCAGTCATAGACCCCATCTTCAACTCATATAACTCATTCACCTTATCACGATAGTATCTCTTTGATATATACTTATTCGTGAAAAGTCTTTCAAACTCTCTCCAAGTCAACTCCTCTTCTCGAATTCCTCTAACATTCTTCATGTATTCCCACCAAATGTTTTCTTTACCTTTAAGATTGAACGTATCTATTCTAAACTTCATGTTCTCTGCGTAATCATGCAATATGAAGAACTTATTCATTCCAAGAAACTAATATTATGTATCATGTGACTTGTTCATTTCTCCATTGAATGTAGGTGGCTTGGCTTTCTTGAACTCATCTGGAAAGTATCCCCTCCCACTCCTCCTATAAGGATGATAATGATGATGTCCATGGTACCTATCTGAACGATAACTATAATAATGCCCATGTCCACTTCCTCTCCTATTAGGCGTATCCAAGAATCTGCCATCCCTGGTAGTATTACCCCTATCCAACCTATGCCCATCATGAGATCTACTACCATAGGGTCCATTAGTCCTATCCTCCTATCCATGATTGATCCTAAGTGGTCCCTACCTCTACAAGTCTGACAAGCTCTGAATAATCACTACACTAACCTTTGCTTATTTCTCTTGTTCCCTAGTAAGTCTCTCTTGTGATTGAATTATCCTTTCATTATCCACTTTGCAAAGCCTTATTTTTTCCTTCAAATTTCTCAAAGTGTCACTATGTGAGGGGAATACTCATCACCATGCTACTCATCTGATCTATGGGGAGAATCTCGTGAATTGTAGTCTACCATCTTGCTAGTCATATTTGATCTTCTTTCTGCAAGTATATCTTGTCACCTAAACCAAAATATAAACATAATCAACATACCTCAGTATAGTTCATGGAAGGATATCTCATCTACAATATAAACCATATTAGCACAATACATGTATAAACATAATCATAGTAGTATATATACATCATCTCAATCATCATCCAGATACCATGCATGACCATACCAACCACATACCATGACCCCATGCATGACAACTATAACCATGAAAATGCATGCATACATCCACATTGACAACATACATACACAACAAATGCATATTCAACCGACATGCATTCACTAGAAACACATGACAAAAAAAACACCTTCAACTTCTATATGGCAACACAACTGCAACAATGACCATCACCATGCATACACATCAAGCACATATACAACCTACATGCATGCATGACAACCATACTCCACCCATCCAATCCAAGGGGGTGAACCATGCTCTGATACCACTCTGTGGTATCATATATTACCCAAAGGGAATGGAAACTAGACACCACCCAAAGAGAACAAAACTCGTTCTAATACCACTATGTAGTATCATATATTACACAAAGGGAATAGAAACTAGAGACCACTAAAAGAGAATGAAACTTACTCTAATACCACTCTGTAACATCCTCCTCACACATTTACCCAAGCTTACTAGTCCACTGGGGTAAACATGTGACAAAGAGTGACTATGATATGATTCAACTCCTCAAGTAAAGTTAAGGAAGTGAAATAGACAAACCAAAACCAACTGACCTTACTTGGTAGCTACAGGACCCCTCATGGGCTAACCAACCACTCCAAGTGCCCAACCTCTGATTTAACTTAATTTTTACTAACCTAAACCCAAATTCACTCCCATGAAAAGCCCTCCATGAAACTAAAAGGCTTCAGTGATTCCCATAGCAAGGCCTCCATGCGATTGTAGTCTTTTTCAGGTAGTTTTATGCCATTGACCTTGAAATCTAAGCCACTTTTCAAGGCTAAGACTTCGACCTTAGCCTAGAACTTGATGACATTCTTAGAAATGATAAATGACAAGAAGCAAAAGGCCTCTAATGAAAAAATTGAACAACGAACTGACTAGACTCATCCTAACCATGAAAAGCATTTCGTCAAACACATCATAAACATGTAATGTACAAGTCATATAAACACATATGAACATAGGGGCCTCATACTTATCTGAGATTCATCAAGAATGTATGATTCCCTCTCACAATAGTTGAATTATCATCTATTAGGTCATACATTCATTAACATTTCATTTACTAAACAAAGTATGAGGAGAGCCATAACTAAACTCTTCCCTAAAACCATGCTTTTAGCCAGCATATATTCAATAGAATAATAATGATAGAACAACCATCAAAGTCACATAATAACAAGAAAATTTACTCATGAAATACAATAGGAAAAGATATTTTATTAACATGTGAAAAATCCAACCAAGTCAGGGACTTCCACGTACACTCGACCATATATTGGACTGAACCAGATCTTTCTTCTAGCTAATCACCCCTATGCCATATTTCAAGCATGAAAGTGGGACTCACAACAAATCCAACCAGGGCTTCTTAGGCTTTACCATGTATCTTTCCATTGCTAGTCAAGGGAGTACTAGGCCTAAAACCCTCGTCTATACAACCAAGATTTACCGTGTATCCCACCATTACAACTCAAGGGATTCCTAGGCCCAAACAAATAAACATACACTACAGGATTTACCGAAATCCCGCCATATAATGTTCAAGGGATCGCTAGCCCTAAAAAATAATGAATGACTCTGTATCTCTCTATTGAAGAAAGTGTAACTAGGTTTGGTCTTCGTAAATGTAATTTTGACATGTGTACTTATTCAAGAAAAGAGAAATTATTTTTATGATATTTTTCAATGAATTTCTTGCTCATTGAAGTAGTTTAATCACATATTTAAGTGCTTCTAGGAAGTCAAAGAGTCAATGTATATATGTAAGACCCTTTTAGGGCATGTTACACTATGTACAAAATGGTATAAAGATCAAAGGAATACCTCCAAGAAAAGTCAAGTCCTCTCCATGTAGCAACATCCTCCAAAAGAATAGAAAATGATAAGAAATAGGCAAGCCAACCTATAGCCAGCAATTCGGCCTCAAGCCAGCCTAAAGGAGGGACATTCTTCTATCTATCTATCTCTTATAATATATATATATATATATATATATAATATTATATATATATATAGGTTTTCCACTCCCTCATAATGGCCTCAACTCACCTTATAAATCAACGAAGAAGGACAAAACCAAGGAAATTGAAGAAAAAGACAATTCTAAGGGTCTCCAAGAAAAGTGAGGAAGGAAGGAAGTGAAAATGAAGTAAAGGGATTGTTTCTAGGGAACAAAATAGTAACATGTACGAGGTAGAAGAGGGAAGATTATGAATATAATAGCAGTAGCATTTTAGTGCAAGATTCTTTAGTGTTTGGGTTAGATATTAGGCCTACAAGGCCTCCCAATTCAAATGAAGAAGTCTCTCTCTCTAGAGAAGGTGAAAGGACGCTAATTCTGTAAGGGTACCCTCCACATGTGGGAAAACTAGGGCAGCAGAGTAGTGTTACACTCATACATCCATACCTCTAGAAGGATCTTGTTTGGTCAACAAAATAATAATTCTACTTGAGAAAAGTATAGAAGAGGAACATCCCATCTAGAAGGCTCACTCAAGGAAGTTCTATCTCTAGATAAGAAACAAAGAAGGAAGACAAAGTGTTGAAGAGAAAAGTGTTGGAAGGAGGAAGTTTATATGTCGGGGAACTAAGTGCAGAAAAGAGGAAGGACTTGACTTGTGCTTGGAGGACATCCTAGTCAAGTGTCTAGGATTTGGTAGTGATCAATAAGAACCTTCAATAAGACAAACTTACAAAAGGGTTTTCCTCTCTAAGAGAGAGAGGTTTTGGCCCTAGAAAATAACCAACATTTGTTTTTTTGTCTTTATGTTTTTGGTAGTAGTTTGATGAAACACACACACTAATAATAAGAAGAGGATCAAGCTAAGGTAATTGTAAAATTGCTTCACAAATTGTTATTAAGTCAAGAAGAATCTAACTACACCTAATTTCCATTGATCCTTCAACATGGTATCAGAGCTAAGGTGACACATCAAGGAAAGGGCATCTCAAGGACACTCATCAATGAAGGAAATCTACAAAAGTTGAAGCAACTGGCCAAGAAGTCTCAATCACTTCAAGGACAAGAAGGTCTACCATCTATCTTTCATCAAGAAATATTAAAAGGCAAGAAGAAGAGTCTTATATAAAGGCACCTACAAGAAGAGAAAATCAAAGAAGGACCTACATCAAGATACAAGTCATCAAGAAAATGTCATCATCAAGCAAGTCCACTTGAAGAAAGCAACTTGAAGGACATTAACATATAAGGAAGGAAAGCCATCAAGTCTTCAAGGAGAAATCAAGTCCACTACATCTCAAAATCTATCAAGTATATGTCCCCTTCTGAATATACATCAATGTATTTTTGTAAGGAAAGCAACAAATTGATAGGTACTAATAACTTTCTTGCATGGAAGAAGAGGACTGATTTACTTCTCAAGGAGAATGGACTCCTAGAACACATCAAAGGGAATATTACTATTCCTTCTAAGGAACAAACTCAATCCTTAGCCAAGCATAATAAAGATGAGATGAGAGCTCAAAAGACTCTAATCGAATCCATCAAATACTCTCTCATTCCTTATGTCTCCAAACTTGAAACATCAAAATAAATCTATGATAAACTAGTATAGTTATTCTTAGTAAACAAAAATAGAGAAGTGATATCTCTACAAAATGAATTGTAAAAGATAGAGATATCAAAGGATGGAATGTATCCCTACTTCATGAATATCTCTGAGATGAGGTATCAATTTCAAGAGCTAGGGGAAGTCATGTATGACAAAGAAATGACAACTATTGTACTCAATGTTCTACTTGAGGATTGGGGTAACTTCACATCAAGCATATATGCAAAGAAGGAAGCCACGCCACTAAGTGAAATTTGGTCTCTATGCAAAATAGAGGAAACAAGACTCAAAGCAAAAGAGGATGTGGGATCAAAGGAGCAAAAATTTGCTACCATGGCCAAGAGAAATTGAAAATTTGGCAAATTTGGTCCACGCAGAACAAACAACAAAGATATGTCCAAAATCCAATACTATGGATGCCAAGCATATGGACACTACACAAGGAATTGTCCTAAATGACAACAACAACAAAATAAAAAGGGAAGAAGCTCATGTGACTCAAAAAATGAAAGAAGAAGACAAGAAGCAAAAGAAGGAAGATCCTTCAAATCTCTATTATGACTAATTCGACATCTTTACTTAAGGTATTATTTCAAAGTTTTGAGTAGTATAGGAGCATGTAGGAATATAATAAAATTGCATGGCTAAAAACATCTTCTAGAATATAGAAGCATGATGTAAACAGAGTTAAAAGATACTCATATAGAAAGAGCATTTATAAATATAACAAAATGCATGGTTAGAAATATCTCCTAGAATATAGGAGCATGGTAGATATAGATCAATATATTCATGTAGAAGGAGAATACCTAGAATAGGACCTCATCCATAATGAAATGAAATTTATCATGATTAAGAATATTAGAACACCTCCATCATCACAAGGAAAGAAACATTTTCAAGGTAAGGGTCTTCAAGATCCTATGGTGGAATCTTCAAAAGAAAATTCATAAACAAAAGAAAATGTCTCATTGGAAATCCCAACCATGGGATTCAAGAAAAGGATGATATGTAGGCAAGCTAAGCTGAAGCAAGAAGGGCCACACCAAGGACAACCAAATTAAGCTAAGATGATCGAAGGAGAATCAAGGTGAGGTATATATGCATCAAAGTTTAGTCATGTTATCATTTGTATATTATTCAATCATGGGAATAGTTCTATAACATGATCAAGTATGAAAAAATCTCTTTCACCAATGACATGAGCGAAGACATGTACTACAATGCAGTACATTTCAACAAAAATAAATACTCATATAAGGAATATAAGATTTTTGACTAAGAAGCAATTGAAAAAGGAATGATGACTAGTGCTAGAAGCAAGCAATGAAGAAGTTCTCCCACAAGGAGCATAAGGTGGTTGACTAATCTATCCAAAAAGAAGAAAGTGAAGAAATAAATCAAGCATGTGAAGAACACCATCGTAAAAAATAATCACTATCTGACAAAGATTCATTGAAAACAACTCCTGAAAGAAGGCAGGACAACTCTGGCTAAGAAAGAAAAAGATAAAAGGACCCTTGACACCTATGAAGGCCTTGGAGATATGAAAGGTGCAGATAACTGATTCTACTATACAAAGATGTAATGATGAAGAAGCCATCCAACAAAAGCACCATTTAATTTTGAAGCAATATCACGTTGAAGTCATGAAGGACCACTAGATCAAAGCACGGGAACAAGAAAGTAAAAAGAAGAATCCATGTGAAGAGTAGTCCAAAGCATAGACAAGATGATAACGAATAATCAAATGACAAGACAACTTGATATGTAAGAAGAAGGCCACTTTCCATGAAGGAAGCAATGACATGACAAAGAAGGAAGGTAAGTGATTGATGGATGGTGCCCTAGTAAGAAAAAGTTCAAACAAAAACTTCATGACATCGAAGGAAGGAAGGAGATCAAGTAGTTGGAGGACCCACGAAGAAGAATTTGTTGATGAATGGGCAAGTCCCTAGCTAAGAGGGAGTTATAGAAAGTTCCCAATTACAAAGGAACCTGGATAAGTACCTTTTCAAAGGATACTTGGGAACGTCTTCCTCAATTGAGAGGAAGTGATAGACACAACATTCTTGTCTTCACTTGGGAAGAAATAATGGGAGGGTTGGGTAATCATCTAGCGTCCGATACTCTTTGACGATGTGTAGGGCATCCAAGATAAGAGTAGGCAAGAAGATCGACATTCTTTGAGGGTTGGGAACCCAAGATAATAATAGTCCTATAATTTCATAATCAGTAAACACCCGGGTGGGTATGTACCTTGAGATACAATGACTAAGGCGTCTATAAGTCATTGGTCTCACGAACATTGTGCTATGATCTAATGAGAGATAGAGCTATCAGTCAAGGCCTTGTTGTGGAAACAATGTTGGTTACTATGATGCTATAACATATGGATTGCTAATCTGGTTTCTCTTAGGTTAATTCTTCAAGATTGAAAAATAGCCAAACACCTTGTAATGATTTATGAATACCTCCCTAGTTGAGAGGGAGTGTTGAAGAAAGTGTAAGTAGGTTCAGTCTTCATAAATGAAATTTTAACATCTGCACTTATTCAAGAAAACATAAATTATTTTTATGATATTTATCATTGAGTTTCTTGCTCATTGAAGTAGGTCAAGCGCATATTTAAGTGCTTCTAGGAAGTCAAATATTCAATGTATTTATTTTAGACCCTTTGAGTGCATGTTACACTATGTATTAAATGGTATAAATATCAAAGGAATACCTCCAAGAAAATTCAAGTCCTCTCCATGCAGTAACATCCTCCAAAAGAAGAAAAATGATGAAAAATAGGCAAGTCAGCCTAAAGGAGGGACTGTCCTCTATATATAGAGGTTGTCCACTCCCTAATAATGGCCTCCACTCACCTGTGAAATCAGAAAAGAAGGAAAACCAAGGAAAGTGAAGAAAAAGACAAGTCTAAGGGTCTCCAAGCAAAGCAAGGAAGGAAGGAAGTCAAAATTAAGTAAAGGGACTGTTTCTAGGACAAAAAATAGTCACACGTGCAAGGTAGAAGAGCACAAATTGCAAATATAACAGTAGTAGAATTTCAGTGAAAGATTCGTTAGTGTTTGGGCTCAATATTAGGTCTACAAGGCCTCCCAAGTCAAGTGAAAAATTCTCTCTCTAGAGAAGGTGAAAGGACCCTAATTCTCTAAGGGTGCCCTCCACACATGGGAAAACTAGGGTAGCAGGACAACATTATATTCATACACCCATACCTTAAGAAGGATCTCATTTGGTCAACAAAAGAAGAAGTCTACTTGAGAAAAGGATAGAAGAGGAACATCTCAACTAGAAGGCTCACTTAAGGAAGGTCTATCTATAGACAAGAAACAAAGGAGGAGGACGAAGTGTTGGAGAGCAAAGTGCTGGAAGGAGGAAGTCTATATGTCAGGTAACCAAGTGCAGAAAAGAGGAAGGACTTCACTTGTTCTTGAAGGACATCCTAATGAAGGGTCTAGGGTTTAGAAATGATCAATAAGAAGCTTCAATAAGACAAACTTACCGAAGGGTTTTCCTCTCTAAGAGAGAGAGGTTTTGGCCCTAGTAGAAAGCCAACATTTGTGTTCTTGTCTTTATTTTTTTGGTAGCAGTTTGATGAAACACGCTCACTAATAATAAGAAAAAGATCAAGCTAAGATAATTGTAAAAGCACTTCAAATTTTTTTATCAATTCAAGAATAATGTAACTACACCTAATTTCCCTTGATTCTTCAACACTCTCCACCTAAACCGTGAGGAATTTTCCTATCTCTACCCTCATTCTTTACCGTGTATACTACCATTACAGGTCAATAGATTCCTAGGCCTTTGGGAATTTTCCTAAGACCACCCTACTCAGTTTCGAAACCATCAGACAATCTAGCTCAACCAAGTAAAACAACCCCATCACACCATGGCTATCTGAAAATGGAAAGGCAAGGCTGAAATCCATTGTCACACTTGGAAAAATCCATGCCAATGATAGCAAGAGAACCAAATACACACATCCATGCAAAACTAGCAAGGAAATCATACATGCAACTCGATACCTACAATTAATCTCATTGTACCCTCTTGATCCAACTCTTCCTTCCTTGATCTTTGCTTTTCTTTTCCTCCTTATCCTTCCTTTTCCTTCCTTCTTCCAATGCTACAGTGTTCCAAGAATACTCTGCAAGAGTATGAGAGAATAGAGAGAATAGAGAGAGAGCTCTGAAATTGCACTAGCAAAAGGTAACAATGACAAGAGTTGTGAACTAATCCTCATAAGAAATTTTATTAATAAGGCTTTTGTTTTCTTCAATTTCCATTATTTTCCTTCATTTTCCTCCTCACATGTAAACTATGACCTTTCACCTTCCTTTTCTCCTAATTTCCATTATTTTCATAAATAAAATGCTAATTAATGTCTCTTTCCTTTTCAAAGCCTTTCCATAATAAACCAAATGAACACCCACTAGGATTATTTGCCTAGCATTTATCTTGGAATACATTTCCCATGACCTTGGTCTTCTTTTTCCTTTATTAAATTTATTACATGAACTTTTAACCTAGGGATGTTATAGAAAGTACTTATTTTTGTTAGCATGACATTTTGGGATTGTTTACAAAAAAATCCTATGTGAATGAAATAAATAATAATAGTAACAAATCATGCTAAGGTGTTGAAAAAACATTAAATAATAGTCACTATAACAATTAAGAAAAAACAATGGAAGAAAATGTACATGGTTGAGAACCACCAAGTGGTGCACTAGGAACATGTCCCAGATTTATAACAATAAGCAATTTGAAGACATTGAGTGTCACTTATTTTTACAGGAAATCGGTTTTAATTTTGATAATATTATAACCATAGCACAATTTTAAGTTGTAAATATGCAAGTGAAAGGAGTTTGAATCTACTTTGGCATGCATTAATACTTAGCGAAACAATTTTACAAAGAGTAATGAGGAGGAGAGTGTTGTTTTTCCACGACCTTGGGTTTAGGATAGAATCTTAGAATCTCTTATGCTACCAAACCAAGAATCACAATGATACTACTTTTCACGGTGGAATATAAACAACAGTAAATCTACTAGTGAACAAAATATGGACAATTTTTTATCATTTTCAACCCAACTTCGTTATATTAATCAACATATAATACAATAGTCTAGGGCACTTGTACCAGGGATAATGGCCTTTATATATCCACTAATACAAGAAACAAAACTAGGGCTTAGTGTTAGTCCATTGAAAACCAATCTACCCATACAAGATACACTAACCATGTAGCTGATGTAGCACACTCTCTCATCTCCTCTCGGTCATACCATGTACCTGCATGGTCCTTCGACTCCTAATCTATAGCTCTTGCTTCTATCAATGCTCCAAGTCCATCTCGTTAATGAACCTCGACTCTCTAATCTACTCACTATCTGTTCCTTCTTCCATCAAGAGAACAACACATCGAGACTCTTTCCGAGTTGTTAATAACTCTACTTTGGAAGAACTCTAACTTCCCACTGCTGCTCCTTAGCTATTCAGGGACTTCGACCCACTATGGTCTTCTTGCACTACTCCAATGAAGTCCAAAATAGGGCTGCCACCTATCATTGCAAGATGTCCATCTCCATCATCTATTGTAGAAGTCCTTCTCCACACACAAGTCTAAGTTTTCCTTGTCTCCTTTTTCTAGCCTCATGTTCACACTCCAAATCGCAGGGATATCTTGGTGTTTTATGCCCTTAAAATGTGTCTAAATTAATCACACTTGACCTATATTTATAGGCATCTAGTGGCTCCAACGAATTTGTCTTTGGGCACTACTTTAACCTCAAGCTGACCTGCCCAACTAGTCAAATTTACCCATCATATATTCAAAAATTCATTTCCCTTCAACCGCATCTCGGAAGCAGATGTTGTTGATGCATCAAATTTGTCTTGACTAGTACTGTCATCCACGTCCATCACAGTAGAAATATATCCATCTTTTTGGTCCCCAACATCGATGTGTGTAAAATCCAAAGCTTGGATTTCAAGACCACAAGGCCACTTGTGGAGATCCTTCCTCCAAACCTTCAATCCTCAAGGTTTGGAGTACCTCCCAATATACAAAAAATCAACACTCACTCTTAGCGAGGGAGGTACTTCCAAGACTATGAATAACTCATCGTTGGCACCGGTGACACTAGCCCATCTGGAATCCATTACTATAGCATGCCTTATAGAATGAACCTCAAAATCTCAATAGTGCCTTTGTCTCATCACATATGAACCTGAAGATCCTAGACCTCCATAGGGCTTCTCTCTCTAAGGCTAGAATCCCTATGAGCCAGCACGATATCCACTAGCTTAGGCCTGAAAGCACTGATCCTCTTGGATGAAATACAACTTGTGAAAATTCCTCCAATCTTGGAAATGCAACATCATGATCTGATGAAGACTCTAGCTTACCAATCTTTAGTCCATCATATGAATCCATCCCAATCAACCTGATCTCTTCCAAGCCAAAGAAACCCTCAATTTTTTCGAGCCATCCATGAAGAGACATAGGAAGTCCGTGATTTGCAAACTGCCTCACAACATACTGAAGTGCACCAAGTTCACCACCGATCCACTAAAACTCCCAGCCTATCTCACCATGTAGCTTGTCAAGACCACATCTCCATGTATTTAGTTGAACCCTCTACTCCATGTTCTAGACAACTACAACTCCCTCTGATTTGCTTCGTTGTGCACACTTTGATTCACTATCCGTCAAAGTAGCTCAGATATGCTTTGATACCATGTTGTTTTTCCACAGTCTTGGGTCTAGTATATAATCTTATAATCTCTTACACTACCAAACTAAGAATCACAATGATACTACTATGCACAGTGGAATATAAACAATAGTAAATCTACTAGTGCACAAAATATGGATAATTTTTTACAATTTTAAACCCAACTTCATTATATTAATCAACATTTAATACAATAGTCTAGGGCTCAGGTACCAGGGATAATAAGCTTCATACATCCAATAATACAAGACACAAAACTAAGGCTTGTTGTTAGTTCATCAACAACTAATCTTCCCATATAAGATACATTGACCATCTAGATGATGTAGCACACTCTCTCAACTCATCTTGGTTGTACCTTGTACCTTCTTGGTCCTTCAGCTCTTGATCTACAACTCTTGCCTCTCTCAAAGCTCCAGGTCCATCTGGTCACTAAACCTCGACTCTCCAATCTTCTCACTAGTTGTTCCTTTAACCATCAAGAGCATAACACATCCAGACTCTTGTCGACTTGTTCACAGCTCCACTTGTGAACAACTCTCAACTGCCCACTATTTCTCCTCAACTACTAACAAACTTCAGCCCACTATGGTCTTCCTATGCTGCTCCAATGAAGACTAACATAGGGCATGAAGGGTTGCCACCTATCACTGCAGGATTTCCATCTCCCACAATGAACATGATATAGGAGGATTTCCCATCATCTGTTGTAGAAATCCTTGTCCACACAGAAGTTTAGGGTTGACTTGTCTTCTTTTTATAGCCTCAGATTCACACTCCAAATCACAGAGATATCTTGACAGTTTATGCCCTTAATATGTGTCTAAATTCCTCACACATGACCTATATTTACAGGCACCAAGTAGATCCAATTTTTTTTTCTTTGGGAACTACTTTAACCTCAAGCGACCTACCCAACTGGACAAATTTACCCATCATAACTTCAAAAATTCATTTCTCTTCAACTACAACTTGGAATCATATGATTTTTGATGTGGCGGATTTGTCTTGACGAGTGCTATCACCCTCATCCTTCACATGTCAAAACTTGTCCATAGTTTTGTCTCCAACATTGATGGGTGAAAAACCCCAACATTGGGTTTCAAGCCCACAAGGCCACTTGTGGAGATCCTTCCTCCAAACCTTCGATCCTCAAGGTTTGGAGTACCTCCCTAGCTACAAAAAATCAATAGAGAACCTATGTTTGATTAATTGGATGTCCAAGTGTGTCATTTTTATTGGTAAATAATATGAACATGCATAAAAAATTGGTATTCACTATTTCACTAAGGGTATAACAACACCATCTAGTGACACAATTGATTTTTCCTTTAATGAATAAATCAAGTTGTGTTATAATCCTAACAATTATTGCATGCAATCCTTAGGAGGACTAAATGAAGTGGTCACCTACATAGACACAAAAAAAGAGTATGAATCTTTTCCCCAGACAATAAGCAAAAGTAGAATGGCGATTATAATAGCAACATGAATCCTTTCCATTTCCATTACAATGTTTTTACAAACCCTATAAGAAAATATTATAAGCTAGACATTAGAGACTATAAATAAAGATCAAAGATAAAAAATGCAAATTTTATTTCTATTTCAAGTTGTGGCATGGAGATATCTAGATAATTATTATTATTTGTCCCGTTAGATAAATCTATTGGTAATAATAATAGCTATCAATTGTATTCAAAGAGATCATGTTTAAATGGATTTTGATGCTAACAACATTAATACTTGTTAGCAACATTCCATAAGTATAGTTGTTCATGAAGCACCCATTTTAACATATAAATGCATGCAATAAAACATACAACTAGTAATTAATAGCTTGTACTAGAGAAAACCTGACAATAAATGAGTTTATTGCCTTGATATATGATTCTCTCTAAAAATAGTAAAAAAAAAAAAAAAAAACATTACTGAGAGGATACAACTGAAATCTTTTAGCATCTAAGATTTTATTGAATATATGTCTAAATGTATTTGACTCAATATTGTGCTTTCACATGCATAAAATTAAGATTCATTGAATTGAGAGTTATTGGTAACATCGTGTACATTTTATGGGAGTTCAAATTGGTACATGTCTTTATACATGTTTTTTTTCCAATTTTAACTCTCTTTCTCTCTCTCTCTTCTATATATATATATATATGAAGACCAACATAGGGCATGAAGCGTTGCCACCTATCACTACAAGATTTCCGTCTCCCACAATGAACATGGGCTAGGAGGATTTCCCATCATCTGATGTAGATGCCCTTATCCACACAGAAGTCTAGGACTTCCTTGTCCCCTTTTTATAGCCTCAGATTCACACTCCAAATCACAGAGATATCTTGATGGTTTATGCCCTTAATATTTGTCTAAATACCTCACACTTGACCTATATTTATGTGCATCAAGTGGCTCCAATGAATTTTTCTTTGGGAACTACTTTAACCTCAAGCCGACCTGCCCAACTAGACAAATTTACCCATCATAGCTTCAAAGATTAATTTCTCTTCAACTACAGCTCAGAATCAGATGACTTTCAATGTGTCGGATTTGTCTCAACAAGGACTATCACCCTCATCCTTCACATGTCAAAATATCTCCATAGTTTTGTCTCCAACATTGATGGGTGAAAAAACCCAAGCTTGGGTTTTAAGCTCACAAGGCCACTTATGGAGATCCTTCCTCCAAACCTTCGATCCTCAAGGTTTGGAGTACCTCCCAAGCTACAAAAAATCGACAGAGAGTCTATGTTTTATTAATTGGAAGTCCAAGTGTGTCATTTTTATTGGTTTTTCAAATAATATGAACATGCATAACATATTGGTATTCACTATGCATTAAGGGTATAACAACACTATCTAGTGACACAATTGATTTTTCCATTAATGAATAAATCAAGGTGTATTAGAAGCCTAAAAATTATTTCATGCAATCCTTAGCAAGACTGGATAAAGAGGTCACCTACACAGACACGAAACAAGAATATGAATCTTTTCCCCAGACAATAAGCAAAAATAGGATGGGGATTATAATAGAAACATGACTCCTTTCCATTGCCATTACAATGTTTGCACAAACCCTATAAGAAAATATTATAAGCCATGAATTTTGGACTATATATAAAAATCAAAGATAAGAAATACAAATTTTATTTCTATTTCAAGTTGTGGCATGGATATAACTAGATAATTATTATTATTTGTCCCTTTAGATAAATCTACTGGAAATAATAATAACTATCAGTTGTATGCAAAGAGATGGTGTTTAAATGGATTTTGATGCTAACAACATTAACACTTGTTAGCAACATTCCATAACTATGGTTGTCCATGAAGCATCCATTTTAACATATAAATGCATGCAATCAATAATAAAAGTAGTAATTAATAGCTTGTACTAGAGAAAACATGACAATAAAATGAGTCTATTGCCTTGATATATGATGCTCTCTAAAAATAGTAACAAAAAACATTATTGAGAGGATACAACTAAAAGATTTTAGCATCTAAGATTTTATTGAATATATGTCTAAATGCATTTGACTTAAGGTTGTGCTTTCACATAGATAAAATTAGGATTCATTGAATTGGGAGTTCTTGGTAACACAGTGTACATTATATGAGAGTTCAAACTGGTACATGTCTTTATACATGTTTTGTTTTCCAATTTTTACTCTCTCTCTCTCTCATATATATAATATAAGTATTTATATAATACAGAGAGAGAGAGAAGAGAGAGGAGAGAGAGAGAGAGTATATTATAATATACGTCTCTCTCATCTCTCTCTCTTCCTCCTCAGCATATATATAGTATATATATAATAATAATATTATATATTATATAAAGAGAGGAGAGAGAGAGAGAATAAGTGTCCGTTGAATTTTCAAGGATAAAGTGTTAATGTAGGGTTTGAATTATTTAATTATATTTGTTTAAACATGAAAAAAAAAATAAATAGAAGTATAAATATGTTTTACTTTTATTATAAATTAATATATTATAAAATTGTATTGTTTGGAGCAATTCGAAGAATGATGGATCTATATAGCTTATTTAAAAATAACATGCAAAACTGAGATACTAAGGTGAATTCAAAAAATGGGAAAAGCTTTGTTGGTTTTGTAGTTCTAACTATTAGAGTTATTATGCTGAAATTAAATTTAAAATAAATTAGGTCAACAAATTGTTGGAAACTTAGTTATACTAAGAGGATGGGGTTGAATCAGTATAATGTTGACTGAATCATCATAACCATTTTCTTCAAAAACATTCATCAAACAACTGAACACTTAGCATGTAGCATAATACATAAACAACACATATAAACATGCATGGAACTTCAAATAAGAGCATAAGAAACAACACAAATGGACACCATGGATTTTAGGTGGAAACCCTCAAGGGTAGAAAAACCATCGTATTATTTCTTTTTCTTGTCTTCTTATTATTAATATTTCATTATCTTCTTTTACATGGATTTTTTGACCCCAACTATCTAGTAGCAAGAAATCCCTAAAAAGAATTTTGCTAGACACTACCAACAGGGAAGCCCCAACTCCCTATCTAGCAACCCACAACTTTCCAAAGGCCCCAACCTCCTCAAATACTTTTTTTGGTAGCCACTCATGCAAGCAAAGAAGCAGTTTGGTTGCAGAGACTGTGTTCAAGTATGGGGCAACCACTCATGCTTCAAGTAAGTGAATACTTTTGTTGGCAGCTACTCATGCAAGCAAGGAAGCAAGTTGATAGTGCCACTACAAATTGTTTCTTACTCATCCAACTGACTACACCTCAAAATAAGTTAAACACATACCCACTTGTAGATCTTCTCTAATCTAGATCTCCAACCCAGTCTACATCAACAAAGCCAAAAATATCCAACACTTTGTACAATCCTGGTCTTCCTTGGTAGCACAAACCATAATCACTAGTGCCACGCAAACACCTGAAAACTCACTTCACTATTGTCCAGTTCTCCTTCCCTGCTTTTGACATAAACCTGCTCAATACTCCCACTGCAAGTGCAATGTTTGGTCTATTACAAACCATTGCATTGTAGGTTTTAACCCCGAATAGAAAT